>NC_061168.1:38701670-38706670 GCF_022113875.1 Hydra vulgaris
AGTGACTAACTTAAATAAATTCGTTGTAGAAGCAAATGGATGAATGATGACATCAAGATTAAAATAAAAGCTAAAAATAAACTATGATTTCGATGTAGAGCGAACGGATATAAAAATCTTAAACTAGTCAACGAATACAAAGCGTGTAATATTCAGTTGAAGAAGCTCATATATAAAACTCGTTGTGAGTTTGAACTTGATGTAGCAATAAAATCGAAGCACAACCCAAAGATCCTGTTCAAGTATGTTAATACCTAACAAAATGTTAGAACTACAATAACAGCCTTAAAAGGAACCAATGGCGACATTATCACAAATCCAACAGAAATTGCAAATCGGCTGAACAATCACTTTCAAAGTGTTTTCAACAAAAATGAAGACGATGAACTGCCATATTGAATAAAACGAACTGAAACCATCTGCAAATACTCGCAAATAACGCAAGATCTGCTTAAAAACAAGCTGAGCGATTTATCAGTTAACAAAACTGATAAATGGATGGTGTAAGCGCATATGTACTGAAGAACTGTTCTGACAGCTTCTCAATACCTTTAAGCGCAATTTTTCAGAAGTCGCTAGATAGTGGGTGTTGTCCTGAAATATGGAAAAAAGCTAATGTAACACCACTGTTTAAAAACCAAAGTAGACTCGACCCAGGCATTTACCGGCCTATATCCTTAACATCAGTTGTATTTAAAGTGATGGAGAAAATATTACGTGACACTATGGTCAATCATTTAGTCGAACATAGCCTTATTTCAAAAAATCATCATAGTTTTGTCAACCTTGTGTGACAAATTTGTTCGATTGGCATGATGTCAAAAGCATTATCTGACAAGATATCTATGTAGTTAGCTTTTATAGATTTTAGTAAAGCATTCAATATGGTTCCCCACTAGAGACTAATTTACAAACTTGAGGCATATGGTTTTACTGGAAATCTCCTGAATTGGATAAAATCATTTTACACCAGCGTTTTCAACGAATCGTGAGGGGCGATTATGTTTCCTTGTGGTTTGAGGTATTTAGTGGTGTCCCTCAAGGATGCGTATTTGGTCCAATACTTTTTATCATATTTGTGAACAATATATCCGATATTGTTAACCATCCATGTAAAATGTATGCTGATGACACTAAACTGCTGGCCCATTTAGACCACCCATTACCTTCACAAATGCTTCAAACTGATATCTATAACATAGCCGATTGGTGTAAAGCCTGGAAAATGAAACTTAATCTCGATAAATGTAACATCATGCACATAGGTAAAAAAAAACAAATTTTATGTCTACTCAATGCCAGCTAATAACAATAACAGTGTCGAACTAGCATCAACTTTAGTCGAACGCGATTTAGGCATCATGATTACGCCAGATTTAAAATGGCATAACAAATCAACTTTTGCAACCAATAAAGCTAACCGTGTATTAGGCATGTTGTATCGTTTTTTTAGTCTCATGGCTCCGCAACTACTTAAAATTCTATATACAACCTTTGTACGACCTCATCTGAAATTTGCGATAACAGCCAGCTATCCATCATCAAGAATAGATAATGACAAAATCAAGAAAGTACAAAGAAGAGCTACCCGTTTAATAAATTTGTACCGTCATATGTCATACAAGGATCGTCTAAACATACTGAACTTAACGTCTTTAGAAACCCGATGCACTAGGGGAGATCTGATACGGGCCTATAAAATTATTAACAATATAAACATTGTCTCATGGAGTGACATTGTCCTTCGTGTTGAGGAGTCAAATAAAATAAAAACTAGAGGACGTCATCTAAAAATGACTAGAGAATATGTTCAAAATTGTGAGCAAGGTACCAGTTTTTTACTAATCGAATAGTGAATCATTGGAATGCATTGCCGTCAGAAGTTGTATGCGCTTCGTCAATTCGCAGTTTCAAGGCTAAGTTTGATGCAGAAATTTCAAATAATCCGCATAAGTATCGAGATTATAACTAACAAAAAAAAAAAAAAAAAAAAAACAAAAACAATAAAGTACAAACTTATTATATTATATATCTTATTGCATATTTTAAATATTGATATAAATAAAATTAGTGTATGAAGTAGATAAGGCTGCCAAAACCTGTAGGTTAGGCAGGAAAACCTGTTGCAGCAATTTTTCTACTACTACTACTACTGCTACTACTGCTACTACTGCTACTACTACTACTACTACTACTACTACTACTACTACTACTACTACTACTACTACTACTACTACTACTACTACTACTACTACTACTACTACTACTACTACTACTACTAATTAGTTACTATATTTATATTATGTTATAATTTGTTTTTACTATAATTAAACAGAGAAGTCATGATTTATATGTGTAATTAAAATTGCTGTTCAAAAATGGCTCATCAAAAATGATCGGTGATGACGATAACGGCAATTTTCTTGCAACCCTAGAGCTACTTGCAAAGCACAACAAGACCCATCAATTACATGTAGAAGATGTATCTCGCTGCCTACAAGAAGGTAAACCAATTGTTGTCCATTATTTGCTTTGCAGTTCTTAAAAAAAATTTATATAAGAGTGCGGATGAATCGTCCACGATGACATCATTAGAGAGACGCATATAGCAATTTACTATTCCGATCTTGTCAAAGGAACGCCTGACGTCTCTCATACTGAGCAAATTGCAATTTTTCTCCGCTTCGTCTATGGTATTGATAAAAGATGGATAGTTAAGGAGCTCTTTCTTAGGGTTAAAAAACTCAAAAAAAGAGAGGTTTGGATATTGTTTAACTAATGTCTTCAATCAAAATGACATTAATCTGAAGAACTGTCGAGGTTAAAAATACAAAAACCGTGAAAAATGTTGGCTGTGTACAAAGGAGTAAAAACAGTGTCGGATTAAGAGAAGAGGGGGAGGGGGCGAAAAAAGACTATAGCCCCGGGCCCCGCAAATTTAGGGGCTCCTTAAAAATTTAGATACCCTTTTTTTTTAATCATTTTTAGACTCATAAAAAGGCCACCAAAACAAAAAAAGCCCCGGGCCCCATGAAGTCTTAATTTTTACTCAGTTTTAACACTGAGTAAAAACAATCGTTTTTAATGCCGTGCAGCATTTATAACCTTAACCTAGCTGTATAGGTGTTTATTCCAATAAATAGAAATGAACAACTATTTTAGCCAGATCCAATAACTCTATAATCTTTTCAGTGAAAACCTTATACGATGGAAAATCTTGACCGAGACGACTAGTTTGTCTTTACTTCAAACCTTACAAACCCGATGGAGTGCCCGCATTAAGGCTGTGAAACCGTTGGTCCAGCGACCCGGAGAAATCCTTCTTTTTTTTCAGAAACCTCGGGATCTTAATTTAACAGCTCATCTATTGAATGACGTAAAAATCTTTGAAGAAATGAACACAGTTTATTATAATGATAATCTTCTAGTTTAAAGTGTTTCAAGCAATAAACGTCAGCGTGTTATTTCAATCAAAAAATATTAGATGTTGAGATAAAGCTTATGAGTATTCTGATCAAGGATATTACTTGATTTATTTATTTTATTATTTATTTATTTTTTTCTTCTCCAGGTATGCCATATAAAATATACATTTATTACCGTTATACAAAGAAAATATATATACAAAATTATTACGTATCAGATTAATAAAAATTTGTGATAAGTTTTTCTTGGCCCGAATTAATTAATGAAGCGAATTTGGTTTAAAAGTAGTTTAAAAAAGGACAAGGAAGAGGCTAACCTTTAACGAAAAAGCAAGGAACAAAGTTTGTTTTTACAAAAATGATGAAAAGCAGTTTTAGGTGAACTTATTAACACCTCTCTCAATACTTTAATTCAACAAATAAGTGACAGACTTCAAGCTGCAGAAACGAAGACAAAAAGTTTCTCTTTTCAATGGCTCTCAGAATATAATAATAAATCGAGTAAAAAAAAAGAAATTGAACCACCTAGCCTCGAGGAGAAATGTAAAACTTTGGCGCAAATCTATATGAACAATAAAGATGAACTCAAACTTATTTTAGAGGTCTGTCATCTGGATACTCTGAAGCGCGCCAACTTGATGATAGAGAAACAAGTAAACCAGCTTATTTCTCCATCAGTAGGATCGTCAGGAAGCCTGATAATCCTACTGATAGCAAAACAAACTGTAGAAGAAAATAAAAATTAGATAAGTGTTTTTACTAAACTAAATATATATATATATATATATATATATATATATATATATATATATATATATATATATATATATATATATATATATATATATATATATACAGTGTTAGAAATTTACTTAGCCGCACACAATTTTTATTCGAAAGTTTAATTTTTAAGGAAAATTTATTAGGTAAATATTTATATTTTATTAGTAAAGTATTTATAATAAAAATATATCACATTAAAAATAGAAAAAAAAAATAATAAGGAGTGCACTTTTCATATGCGAATTTTCGTTAGACGCACTTTTAAAAATTAAATAATGAAAAGTAAAAAAATATTTTTTTTAAATTTTAATATTTGGTGGGTCCTCCGTGATTCTTAATCACTTCAAAAATTCTATTTGGCATTGAATTAATGAGCGATTAGAGTGTCATTGGTTGAATTTCTTGCCAACACTTATTGACTTCACCTCGAAGCTCTTGAATGCTGCTAAATTGTCGTTCATTTTCATAAACCTATCGAGATAAGATTCCCCAAAGGTTCTCAATTGGATTGAGATCTGGACTATATGCAGGCCATCTCATCACTTCGATGTTTTTGGATTTAAACCATGCCATAGTTTCTCTTGATTTATGAATGGGTGCATTGTCTTGTTGGAAAATGACTTGATCTTCCAAGTTATTTTCCAAAAAATTGATGAGGACATCTTCTAATAAATCTGTATAATTAATGGATTTCATTTTTGTCGATATAAAACATATCGGTGTCTTTCCATTGATACAAAATGCTGCCCATGTCATTAATGATCCACTACAAAAAATTGCGTGACAAACGAG
>NC_061168.1:38709170-38712944 GCF_022113875.1 Hydra vulgaris
CTAACAAAAAATAACGTCATCTTTATTTCAATAATCAAATGTATTATTAAAAAGAAAAAATAATCTTTTATAACTATATAACATACATTAGTATTGAAAATATTGTTGTATTACATGAAGCAATATTTTTTTTCTATAGAACATACATTAGTGATGTACAATTTGAGGAGAGGGATGGTTTTCCCCCTTCCCCTCAACCAACGTAAAAAAGAAAACACATAGAAATGATATTTTCAACATTTTCGCATGCAATTATTAAAAAAAGAAAGCACAATACAGAATTGTTTTACCAGATTGCACGAGTATACATTTTCTCATTTAAATAATCATATTTAACCAACCAACCTTATAAAAAACAAACAAGCAAAAAAACAAATGTTTCGAAACATAGTAATTAATTTATGTCTTGGCTTTTAGTAAATGATTTAAATTAAGTTCCAATGCAACTAAATAAATCATTTTTAACAATAGACACCACATGAAGGTAAGCCAGAGCCGCCTATCTTTTTTTTTTGCAAGCCACAAAACTTGCTATACCTATTTGCAAGCCACAAAACTTGCGGTACACATTTGCAAGCCACAAAACTTGCTGTACCTATTTGCAAGCCACAAAACTTGCTGTATCTATTTGCAAGCCACAAAACTTGCGGTACTTATTTGCAAGCCACAAAACTTGCTGTACCTATTTGCAAGCCACAAAACTTGCTGTACCTATTTACAAGCCATAAAACTTGCGGTACACATTTGCAAGCCACAAAACTTGCTGTATCTATTTGCAAGCTACAAAACTTGCTGTACCTATTTGCAAGCCACAAAACTTGACTTAATTATTATACTAACTATTTTAAAATAAAATTACAAAGTTGTAACAAAAAATCAATATAGCAAATAACAAGAAATGTATATACATATTAAATGTAATAGTTTATTAAATTACTAGTTGCAAAAGATGACTAAGGAACTAAAGTTAAACATATTATAAAGTTTGCACATTAAAAACTAATAGTTGTTTAACTTACCAGGTGTAGCACAAGAGGTAGATACTAAAATTACAAAGTTGTAACAAAAAATCAATATAGCAAATAAGAAGAAATGTATATACATATTAAATGTAATAGTTTATTAAATTACTAGTTGCAAAAGATGACTAAGGAACTAAAGTTAAACATATTATAAAGTTTGCACATTAAAAACTAATAGTTGTTTAACTTACCAGGTGTAGCACAAGAGGTAGATACTAAAATACAAATCAATATTACAAATAACGAGAAATGCATACACATATTAAATTTATTATTTTTTTAAATTACTAGTTGCAGCAGCTGACTAAGGAACTAAAGTTAAACATATTGTAAAGTTTGCAAATTAAAAATTAAGAGTTATGTAACTTACCAGGTGTAGTACAAGAGGTAGATACTAAAATTAAAAAATTAATATTGCAGCAAATGGGAAATCCATACACGACAAGTAATAAATAAATAAGTAAGAAATGCATATTTATGTATATTTCTTTAATGGTTAATTGAAGTTATGCTATAATAACTTACCAGCTGTAGTCTGTGCAAATTGGCCTAAAGATAACAAAAAAGTTAAATAATCAAAAAAAAAAAATATCTTGAAATTGTCAACAGTCAATAAAAATAACAGTTATCAAATCAGTTCTGCTTTACGTACAACAACCTATGTAACTAAAAAAAAAGCAATAAAAAAAATAATAAAAAACATAAATTATATTACTGTATTTTAAAATTATATTACTGTATATTAGAAAAACACTAACAAGATACTTTTATAAGAATAAACATATTATTGTAAAAGTATCTTTGTAATTTTACAAAAACAAGCTTATTAATAATAAGCTTATTCATATAAAAATATCAAGAATAATAATATTTTAAAATATCAATAATAATATTATTCTTAAAATATCAATAAAATCATAATATTATTCTAAAAAAATAATAATGTTATTCTAAAATTATCATTAATAATATTATTCTAAAAATATTTTGTCAAAAACTGTATTGGCTTAAGCCAATAAAGTTTTACTTTAAAGTATAATAATGTCATTTGTATATTTTTATATATATGGTGTATTAACAACATTGGCATCTGATACTATTAGTTAATAAAATATTCCAAAGTAACGGTTTAATCTTAAATCCTAATCTTTTTTAATATATGCTATTATTGGTATAACTTATACCAAAGATTAAGGTTTTTAAACTTATACTATAAGTTTAAAAACCTTAATCTTTGTTTACATATCATGATGATATGTAAACAAAGATTAATGTTTTAAAACTTATAACTTTTTTAAATAACAAAACAATAATGATAAGTTTAAAAACCTTAATCTTTGTTTACATCATGATGATGTAAACAAACTTTGTTATTATCATGAAAAAGAAATTAACTTACTTTTTGAAGTCTTCTTTGTTATGACTTTTACCATTTTTTATTTATTAAAATAATCTAATATTAAAAATTAAATAATACAATGTAGTAAGAATTTTTTTGTTTACCATTCGCCACCCCCCTATCCTCCCCGTATTTCTCTTACCGATAAAACAAAAACGAAAAAAAAACCGAATTTAGGTACCAAAGGTCCTACACTTCTTATACTATCTGCTCCCTAATATTTTTGGCTTAAATTTGGCATGTACAAAGAAAATGCATGCAAAAAAGTTCCTGAATAACAAAAAAAGCGGAAACTTCATTCCTTCGATAAGAACTTAATGTGAGAACATCAACAAAATTTTCATGAAAGTTTTTAGCAAAACTAACCATAAAAAAGTTTAGTGGTTATAAATAAAAGTACTATAAAAATCAAGCCTAACCTTTCTTCTTTCCAAATATACTTTTTGTTTATATATGTTTCTAAAAAAAAACACAACTAAAAACGTTAGTCTAACCCTACTTCAAAAAAGCAGTATATTTAAAAAAGCACCTCGTTACATATCTGCTCCCTAATATTTTTCGTTGAAATTTGGCACATAAATAGAAAATACATGTATAAAGGTGGCTGAACAATCAAAAAAGCGGAAACTTCATGCCTTCGACTACAAATTTATGTGAAAACATCAACTAAATATTCAGGAGCAAAATAATCCGTTAAAAAGTTTAGTAACCATACATAAAAGTTTAAAAAAAATAAAGATCAGCTTCTCTTCTTTCCAAAAAGTATCTATGTGTATATATGTTTCTAAAAAGAAACTCCACAAAACTACGTCTACCCCACGCTGCCTAAAAAAAAGTGAAAAAAAACGAGTCACAAGATTTTATCACAAAAATCGGTTCAGTAAATGACGTAAATGCGCGTACCTAATATATATATATATATATATATATATATATATATATATATATATATATATATATATATATATATATATATATATATATATATATATATATATAAATTATATAATATTATATATGATATTAATATCATATATAATATTATATAATTTATATATATATATATATATATATATATATATTTATATTATATAATATATTATATATATATATATATATATATATATATATATATATATATATATATATATATAAATTATATATATATATATATATATATATATATATGATATTATATATGATATTATATATATATATATATATATATATATATATATATATATATATATATATATATATATATATATATATATATATATATATATATATTTATTTATTTATTTATATATATTTTGCTATTGTTTTGCAGTGGAAGCTATTAAAGTTAGTCTT
>NC_061168.1:38713944-38738944 GCF_022113875.1 Hydra vulgaris
CTATATAGATTATGCCTTTAAATAAATAATTTCAAAGAAATCACATCTTTTAAAATTTCAAAAATTTTATATATATGGTTCAAAACAATTAAAATACAAATTTTAGTTTAAAAACAGATGCTTTACAAAGTATAAATTTTATAAAATCATTATTTTTTGTATCAAATGGTGTTTTGCCTATAATTTACAAATATAAATCACAATAATGCCAAAAGTATTAGCACTGCAAACACTTAGCGCTGCCTTAAAAATTGTATTTATTAAATATCATTAGGGAAGTACTTAATTCCTAAAGGAGTACTTATTTCCTAGTAATTAAATTTTCCCGGGAATACTTATTTACTAGGAAAAAAGTATTACGGAAATACTTATTTACGGGAGTAAATAATTCTGAGATTAATTGCCGGCAGTATAATTTAACATATGAAGTTAAAAACGGCGAATCATAAATCCATGCGTAGCTTAGTGGATGTGATAGTGTTACTTAAAGCGGCGACCCGAGTTCGAAGAAACTTGCGAAATTTTATTTTTTCGTGACGACTGATTTAGGTATAAGCGCAGAAAAGTCCAATTTTAAAGACTGACTTGAAAAGGGATGGGCAAAGTAAAATGTACATACCATCGACTGACTATGACCTGTACATAGATTGACTGAGGGTTTTGGTTTGGGCAGGCAGTATATAATTAAAAAAAAGTCTTCATTTTTTTAATACTGACGTAAAAAAAGTTATAAAAGTAAATTAAATAAATAAATATATAATAAAATAAATAAATACATAATTTAAATTGTTTTTCTAACAACAAAACTAATAAACTAACTAAATCATTGTATTTAATACATTCAAATTATTTCTTTAAACGCACTGCCGGCAATTAATCTCAAAATTATTTGCCGGCACTGCCGGTAATACACGGTTTTCGAAATTCAACTTTTGTTATGCAAAATATACATACTAGAATGTACATAACAAAAAATATCGAGTAAACAAACAGATAATCTCAGTGAAACACAGGCAAAACATCCAATTAAAATAAGTAACAACGACGATTTAGTACTTAAAAAACAATTGATTTGTGAATTTAAACTATTTAGTGTTAAATTAAATAAAATTCCCTCCTTATTCTTCAATCATAGCTTATAAAGGTTTTAATATTGCTAGTGAGTGTGCTGTTTATAGGATTACCTTTATTTCCCCACGTGGAAAACGAGGAACTTCACAAATGACACCTGAAGAAGTAGTAAAAAGGAGTAATATTGGTAAACTCAGAATTCTTATTGAACAGATAATTAGGAAAAAGAAAAACTTTTTGAATAATTGGACAAGAATTTCCTATATCACTTCTATATAATCTTAATGACATTATCGTGATTTGTGCAGCTCTTTCCAATTTTAATCATGAAATAATACTTTATCAATGCTCCAAAACAAAAATTTGTTAGTCCAAGTATATATATATATATATATATATATATATATATATATATATATATATATATATATATATATATATATATATATATATATATATATATATATATATATATATATATATATATATATATATATATATACAGCGCGTAAAATAAGAAATCAAAGGCGATCGGTCAATTTGACCAGCTTACCCATGGAATTGACGATCAACTGTTTTTTTGGTCAGTCAACATTTTTATTATTTTCTTTGTTTTCATTTTAATCTTCGTAATATTTCTTCATTACTGAACTTTATAAATACAAAAATAACTTAATATTTTATACGTAACAAACTTGTATTCCTTTTTTAAACTTGCAAATAACTAACATTAAAATTGCACTCCAAATAGTTAATAGTTAATAGTTTAAAATTAAGCGCGCAGATTCTTATTTTATTTCTTAAAGGAAGTTTGATAAATTGATAAACTTTTTCAAAACTTTAGTGATTATATGATAATTTAGTACATGCTTTTTCCAAATAATAATCTGATTATTTTTAAAATCATGTTTTTCGAAACTCTGATTATTTTTGAACCAGTCAACCATGACCGGCAAAAAATCATTTTGGGAGGTCAAAATAGCAATTTTACTCATTTTGGGCAGTCATTGACCATTGACCGGCCGTTATTTTACACAATGAATATATATATATTCTACTAGGCATCCTTCTTCATAGGCATGATTAGATGCCTCTAATCCACGATTTGAATATTTTTGAAACAGTGTCAAGAGAAACCCTAAATCTATCAGCTAGGTCATTGCTTAAAAGTCCGAGACGTAGTATCATTAGAACAAGTAAAAAATTATCTTGTGAACATAATTTTCTGCATCTTCCAAGTTTTTTTAGTGTCATTTTATTAGGGTTTTTTTTAAGAGAACATTTCATTTCAGTTTTGTAATTAAATCGACGATGTACAATTTTTATAAGGTCGTGAAGAATGTGAAAAACTTTCAGGGAAGGAATGTTTGTGTAAAAGTTACACTTCTTGTCATTTGTTAATAGTTTTTTGTAGACTTTTTTTTGAAGATTATTTTTGACTTTGTTTTTAATTATAATTTGTAATTTTTTGTTTTGAAAAAGAAGATAGTGATTTAATTTTTGTAATTTGTCAATAGTTTTTTTTAAGCTACTTATTAAAAAACTTGATTCTTAAGCTTCAGTGAACTCATTAAAAAGTGAATTAATATTATTTTCTTCTTTATCTACTACTACCACTGGTACTGGTTCAATCATAAAGTCAACAGAGTTTTTTGTAGCGATGTTGACACAAACTAACGAAGAACTAGAACATAACTGTTTAACAGAAATTGTGTCTTGATTTTGATCAACTATTGTATTAAAGTATGTATTAGACTTTACATTTAATTTGTATTTTTTAAGCAAAGACTGTATAAATTTAGTATTTATTATACTGTTTCTATTTAGAGGTCGAGAGCTAGAGCACAAAAGAGCAACTTTATGCCTAGAATCATATCCAAGGTTGTCAGTGGGATAAGGATTTTTTATATTAGGTATTATATTATTTTTATATTAAAATGATTAGAACAAACTCGTGCATCTTACTTTGGGCAGAAAAAATCATTTGTCCCAGTGGTGTTTAAGCGGTTAATTAGTTTGATCCAAATTTCACATTGGAAGGGAGATTTTTGATAGTTGGAAAATGAAATAAATGAAAAGGCGATGCACAATTACATCCAATATCTATTTTTCTACATTTATGTTCGGTGCATATTTCATATTTCCATTTCATAAGTCTATAGCGTCCATTTGAACAATTTTTCACAACGCAATGATATGGCATTTTACCAATAACTAGTTATTGGTAAAATGCCATATCATTGCGTTGTGAAAAATTAAGTAGTAAATTAAAGTAGAAAAATTAAAAGTAGTACTACTTATTAAAACTAAAGCAAAAATAATAAATCAAAATAGTTAGTGTATTAAGCAGTTTTATATCAAAACAATCATTTCAGTTTGCATATCAAAATATAAAATCTGTTCCAAAAAACATATCAAAATATAAAATCTGTTCCAAAAAACAGCTTGATTCTCTTATAAAAATGCATATGTATATATATATATATATATATATATATATATATATATATATATATATATATATATATATATATATATATATATATATATATATATACATATATATACATATATATATATATATATATATATATATATATATATATATATACATATATATATATATATATATATATATATATATATATATATATATATATATATATATATATATATATATATATATATATATATATATATATATATATATATATATATATATTGTAATATTACAATTAAAACAAAAATATAATACTACATCCTTTCTTCTATCTAAATTCTACTCCCTATTTACAAAATCTGGATACAATTTATATAAACTTCAAAACCAAAACATGTGGCATTAAAATCCGCATAATCCTATAAAGGCACTAATAATTACACATTAAACCATAGTAATAATTACATTATATAACAAATAAACACCTTAATGATAATTACCTATTACAAAACACTCAAACTATTACCAATATTGTAAAAATAAGAAAAGATTTTAAGCACGTGTTACGTGCTTATAAATTTTTTGTATTGGTCGTGACGTGTTAGTAAATTTTATATTCTGGGTAAAATTAAAATGTGATTAAACAATGTGCTTAAGGAGATTTAACATTACTTCTAAAAGTATGTGTTTGTCTTTTTATAAAATATTTTATATTTTTAAAATAATTTATATTGCCATGGCTCTATTTGTCCTTAAATGTTCTTTGTGTTTTGATTGCAGCCGTGGCGCAATGGTAGCGCACTTGCCTCAGAAACGTAAGATCCGTAGTTCAAACATCCGTGGTAAAAATGTTTTATATTTTTAAAATAATTTATATTGCCATGGCTCTTTTTTTCCTTAAATGTTGTTTATGTTTTGATAAGCAGCCGTGGCGCAGTGGAAGCGCACTTGCCTCAGAAATGTAAGATCCGTGGTTCAAACCCCACCTCTGGGCAAGTTTTGCGACATCGGTTGGGAAGGAGGCGTGAACTTCTCATTAAATGCTTATCCGCGGTGCTTTGTGATAAGACCGTAAGGACTTCTTGAAGCACCTTAATCAACTTAAAAAAAAAATTTCCAAGGAGTTACAATGAAAGCTCTATTAATTCATTACAATGTAGTGCATAGCCATGCAGTTAATTTTCAAGTCGTATGTGGTATAGAAGGATGCTCTGCGAAATTTAGAATATACAACTCATTTTATAAAGATGTAGTTAAGAGCCACTAACTAGTGTACAATGTAAAAAGAAAAATTAAAAAAGTGCAAAAGGTACATAATCCAGGTAGTTATCAGCATACTTGTATTGGCAGCAAAGTTAACGGCATTGCGAGTGATCAGAATGAAAATAACGTTATTTGGGATAATGAAGATGACATTGCATGTGATCTGAATAGTGAATATGATAATACTAGTATTTTTCATGATGCAAATTTAAAGGTAACTTTTTTTTATTAATAATAAAAGAAAATTTTAAAAAGTGACTTTATATAACTTCATTTAACAATATGAACCGATTATCTTGCGCGTTAAAAAAAAAATCGTTTTTATTTCAGCGCAAAGAATGTCATTTTTTTAATATTATAATTCTATGTATTTTTTTGTATGCCTTTTTTTAGAATTATGATAACATACAGAGCAGTGCAGCATCTTTCATATTGAAAATAAAAGAACAAAATAAAATACCCCAAGTAAGTTGAAAGGATACCATTAAGACAGTGGCGTAGCGAAAATAAAGTATTCCTCCTTTTTTACAATAAAATTAATAAAATATTTCTATTTATAAAAAAAGAGACCTTTACTTTTTTGGTTTTTTGCTCAAGGAATATTTTTGTTGCCCAACATAACCATCCTAACCCCCCTCTCCTCGATACGTTCCTGCACTAGACATAATATACTCAGTATCATGGTCAGACCACCAATTTCCTTAATGCCCCTTATAAATTGCGCTCGCGTGACATTAGAGGAAACCTTTCTAAATTTAATGATTTTGAGGGTTGATGACTTTTTTTTTGGGGAGGGGGATATAGACCACTAGTCAAGACACTGATTACACATAACTATGTTGGCGTTTAAATTGTTTTGGTAGGTCAGATTATTAAAAAATTGTAAATAGAAATTGTAGATTTTTTTTTTGTTATTTACCTCCTCAAGGCTGAGAAGGCCACTACAGACGAGGAGGCTACTTAATAGTGGTTATAACCCTCTCTCAGCTCTATAACTCCGATACACGAACCTTGACGAACATGGCCGCAGCGAGGAGAAACAAGTTGAGCGCGGTACTACCAGGGACGTGGTGGGGATTGAACTCCGAACCTTTCGCTTATGAAGCTAGTGTTTTACCACTACACCACTACCGCCGAACCACTATCGCTTATAAAGCGAGTGTTTTACCACAAATCATATACTTTAAAGTTCATGGGTATACATTTTTATATTGAAGTTCAATTTAGATTGCAATGGACTTGATAGTCAACTCAACTCGTTCTTTATTGCAGCAGGTTTTGACAGCTACCAAAACGCAATTGCTAGATACAATAAAGATTTGTGGTATTAACCGTATGAATGAAATAGAGGCCACTTTTGATGTCAATAAAGATCCGTTTAGTGGACTCGAAACAGAATATCTACAAAAATCTTATTTTAAGCAACATTTTGATTATATTGATTATAAAGAAATAAAATAAACTTAAAAAAAAAGCCATAAACTAATTTAGACTACTAAAGATAAATATTTCATTTATATTCCAATTCTCGATAGTATTAGATAATTTCTTGATAATAGAAGAATTGCATCTTTGGTAATGAAACAACCAGATTTAAGTGTTGACTGTTTCAAGGCATTCTCAAACCAATAATCAGAGATTTAAAAATTCTTTATGATGGTCACCAAATAGAGATCGGTGGTAAGGAAACTACAATTTTCGGAAAGGTTATGATGTGCACGGGAAATACATTAGGTCAGCATTTATGGGGTGGTTTTAAAGAAGGTAATTATAAATTATTTTAAAAGTACAATTTTTATCATCAGGGCTGTCCATTATTTACGTCAACAAATTTTCGGCAATTTTTATCTCCCCTCCCCTTGTCAACAATTTGTCAAATTTTTAGAGACCCCCCTATAAAATTACGTAAACTTTTGATTACCTCCCCCCCCCCCCTCAAATGAAAAAAATACGCTACAAATGCAGCGGAATTTTCTGTTTTTTTTTAATAATAAAATTAAAAAAAAATAAAAACATTGTTGACGTCAACTTTACTTAACCTCCCCCCTCCCCCGTGTCAACAACTGTCAAAAAAAATTTGAACCCCCTTCCCCTATTTTGTTGACGTAATTAATGAACAACCCCATCCTGGAAATTTTAATCTAACCTCGTTTTTAAAATCAATTTACTAAAATGTAACTGTCGGGTGTAGGAAATTACCACCTTTCTAAAATAACGTAAGGGTAAAGTTCTCGTAGATAGATTTAGAGATATATTTCTAAATCTATCTCTTAATAATGACTCTATACAGTCGGGAAAAACTAGACATATTTGATTGACTGGAAGATATGAAAAAAAAAATTTCCAGAAAGAAATATGTTTTCGTATCGCTATCAGTAAAGATTTAAGTCTTTACTGATAGCGATATGAAAACATATTTTTTACATATTTAATATAAATATATTTAACGCTAATTACTTTTGGTGCTATTGCACAAAAGGTTATTAGCATCCGTGTTTTTTTTTGTCAGAATTTTTTTTTACATAGTTATAATTTATACAGTATGAATAAAAAAGGTATATACAAATAACTTACTTTACTAACTGTATTGTTGTTTACCTAAAGTGTTGGTGTTGCATTTCAAAAATGCAGAAGCTGTCTTTGTTGTTTTGATAAAATGTAGAATTTTTTTATGGAAGAAGCTTTTACCCTTCGAACAAAAAATAGCTAAAACTGTCAGTGTGACTAAATTGATCAAACCCTTCAAGATGGTGTAAAAAATGATTTGAGAACCATTTATGGCATAAATAAAAGAAACATTTTGTGAGCTACCAAATTTTGATGTTACAAAACAGTTGCCACAAGATATAATGCATACTTTGCTAGAGGGAAGTATACAGTACGAGATCCGATTAGTCTTACTTTATTTTATTAAAAACAAAAGCCTTTCTTTAAAAAAAATAAATGGAGCAATAGAAAGTCATCCATATGGTCCAAGTGAGGCTGGTGATAAACCTAATCCTTTAAGAGATTTGGTATTCCTTGGAGATGAATAATACAAACTTAAATATGATGCATCACAGACTAGATTATTTTTAAGTTTAATCCCATTTATAATCCGTCCACTTATTGATACAGATGATCCTCATTTTACTTTTCTGTAGATCTTATACAAGTAGTTCAAATTATTTTTGCCCCTGTCATCAAATAAGATTCAATACAACTCTTAAATACTTTAATTACTGGTCATCTACAAACTTTTAAAGAACTGTTTTTAACTAACAATTTATTACCAAAGCAGCATTATCTTATTCATATCCCTAGTATGATCAAGCAACTTAGACCAATGGCACGATCATTGTATTTTAGTTCTGAGACATCTCATGAGTGTTTCAAGCAAATTGCCAAGAAAAACAACTTTAAAAATTTGACACTATCTTTAGCTAAACGTCATCAACTTTTTGAATGTAGTAGTTTTGCTGATTCAAAAGAAAATCCCAGTTCTCACCCACTTTTCTCAACCGAAAAGAACTATGGCGTGCTAAAAATGCCAACCAATGAAACCATAAAAAAATTAAGAACCCAGTTTAATATTTTAGGCTTGTTACCAGGAGTTACTTTAACTAATATTTATGAAGTCAGTTGGGTCCAAATACACGGTACGAAATACATCAAACAATCTATTGTTATTATAAATGGAAAGGGTGATCCGGTAGCGCCTGTGTTTGGAGCAATACAAAGTATTTGGGTCAAAAGTGATTATATCTACTTTGAGATCGCTATCATGGAGACAACACATTTTGAGTAAAAATTTCAAGCGTATCATGTAAATACTTTAGAGTCCAGTGTAGTTAGATTTTGTTCACATAGTAGTCTTGTAGACTATAATGTTTTTCACGTGAACAAAGCACCTGATGGTAATGAATATGTACCTGTCAAATTCTATATAGATGATTTATTAGAGGATCATATGGAATGTAGGAACCCGCTTCACAAAGAAATATTTTATATAACTATTTTAATAAGAAAGAATAATTCATAAACAAAAAGGTTTTTTTAATATGTATTTAATTATTTTTTTAAAGTATACTTTATTTTATATTATAATATAATATAAAAGTACCAAAAGAGCAAAGTAAGAACATAAATGTTCTTGTTTCAAGAAAAATTTACTTGAAATTTTGAGAGAATATAAAATCTCAAAATAAATATATATAGATGTTTTGATATTAAAAATATATAGATTTGAATTAATATTATATTGTCAATTAATATTATATTATATTACATATATCATATATTACAAATAAAATATCAAAGTTTTTTTTGAAACAAGAATTTTTATTATTCAACTAAGTAATGATTAAATTCTTATTTTAAGTAACAATTTACTTAAAACAAGTAAACAATTATTTAGGTAAGGATCGGACTTTTTACTTATACGTAAAATTTTGCCTAAATTCTAATTTTAAGTAAACTTTTACTTAAAACAAGAATTTTTTATTCTGACTAAGTAAAAACTTGCTTAAATTCTTATTTTAAGTAATTATTTACTTAAAATAAGTAAAAAAAGATCTAAGTAAGAATCGGAATTTTTACTTATAAGTAAAGTTTTGCTTAAATTTTTATTTTAAGTAAACTTTTACTTAAAACAAGAATTTTTATACTCTCACTAAGTAAAAATTAGCTTAAATTCTTTTTTTAAGTAATTAATTTACTTAAAACAAGTAAAAAATGTTCTAGGCAAGAATCGACTTTTTGCAGTGTAGCCACCAAACTGCTTTCTATCTTCAAATTACAAGTAAGCACTCCAACAAGTAGGTTATTGTAAATATAATTTTTATTGATAAATAAAAAGAAATGATAGGAAATAATGATTCTTGTGTTAATAATGAATCTTGTGTTAATTTCGGTATTTTTCTCTCAACACATAGGCGCTACTGCAGTTTATCCCCGCTTCCCCTTTTTTTATTGTTGAATATGATAGAGAATTCCATGCTGATTATGAATTGTATAAACACATAGGTCTCAAAATCAACAAAAAGTGCTCTAAATCGATCTTGAAGTTTAAAAAAAAAACACTCAAAAACGCTTATTTTAGCTATTTTTTTATAAAACGTTTTACATCAAAGTTTACATTATAAAATAGATCGTTAAAAAAATCTTTTTTTATTACACGACCCGGTTTTTATTGTCATCAAAATTAAATTGAAATTAAATGTTTTTAGGAATATATTTTATATATTTTTAATTAGTTTTTTTACAAATAATATTGCTTTTTAAATGTACATAAATCAATGGAAAAATAGGGATTGGCACAACTAAATGTACATATGCCTCCTCTTCATATTGATAATATTCAAATAAAAAGAGTAATTTTCACAAATTTTCTAGGTATCATTGTAGATGAAAACTTATCATGGAAGAATCACATCGGACATTTATGCAACAGAATTGCAAAAAGCATTGGAGTTTTATATAAAGCAAGAAGCGTTTTAAACAAACATTCATTAACACAACTATATTACTCGTTTATACACTGTCATATTAATTATGCTAATATTGCATGGGTTAGTACCCATAAAAATAAATTAAAGCGACTTTATTGTCAGCAGAAGCATATTGCACGTCTAATAAATTTCAAAAATCGTCTTATAAATTTCAAAAAAAGTCTTATAAATTTTAAAAATCAAGGCCACACTTATTTAACATGAATGTTTTAATATATATCAAGTAAATGTTTATAATGTTCTTTGCTTTATGTTTAAATGTAAAACCAACTCCTCTCCAGCATTCTTTTTTGATTTATACTCTTTAAAAGAAAAAAATAAATATTCTTTAAGAAATGATAATTTTATTTAACAATCAAAATTTCAAACAAACTTAGGTAAATTTTGCATTTCTTATCGAAGAGCTTTTTTATGAAATCAAAAAATTTAAAATATTTTGATTTTCCTCGTGAATGGAATTATTATATGTTCAAAAAAAAATTAAAAAAAGAATTTTTCTCAATTGAAAATATATTTATATACTTTTAATTATACCCAGTTTTGTCATCACTTGTTTGTATTTTACTTTTATTGATTTAACTTTTATGTGAGAAGCTATATTTAAACACCATTATTTAAATTTTGATAAAAAGTTGCACTGACATTATTTGTACAGTAGTCTATTATTATTTACATGTTTACTTTAATTTTTATTTTAATTCGTAATATTTGTAATTAATTTGTCTTACGAACGCTATATACTTTTACTATTGAATTTGATTTTGTAATAATAAAAAAAAAGTTAAAAATATATTTATATATATTATTATTACAAAAAAAAAAAAAAAAAATTTGATGTATGCGAATGGGTGTATCTGCAAATATTGTATGTATGATACTTCTGGAAGTTAACCATCCTTTGACAGTGGTTTAGCAATTTTGTCGGTGGAAGCATAAACGTAAACGCACCAACATTTAATAATTTTGGCTTCACACACAGAAAAACCATCATTTGGCTTTCTAGACTTCTAGACAATCTTTTGGACAACTTTAAAGTACATTTGGATGTACCTAGTGCAGTCATATTATTAATATTTTCGCTTATTTATTAATTAATAAACAATTAAAAGTAAGATGCGAGACGTATTCGTTTATCAAGAATATGATGGTATTATTCTTTTCGCTTGAGTCATGCGATTCAGAAGAATTAGTATTTTAATTAAAGCCATAAAGACCATAACTAAAGAAAAATTTAAACTTTGTATTTATTTATTTTTGTTTTTTCTAAAATCTAAATTAAGTTCAAAATTCTTCAACAGCGGTTCTCGGTGACAAGACCTGTATGGTCTTCTTTGAGTATCCGCGTTCTTTATCTTTTTATTTTTTATTTTTTAACGGTTTCTTTGCATCTAATTTTTCTTATTTATTTGTAAATATTGTATTAAATATTGTAATAAAGAACAACAACAACAAAAAAAAAACAACAACAAAAAAAAAGTAAATACATTGACTGACAAATAGGGATTGACGCGATTAAACGTACATGATTTGGAACAGGGTTAGGGTTTGGGCAAGGTATAAATTAGAATATGATGCGCTTAGCATTTTTTAGCAGTCAAATTGTTGATAGAAACCAGGCTATTTTAAAATCATCTTTGAAAAGAATTTTGATATAACTGAGAATGAAAAAAATGGCAAATATTAGCGTTTTTTAGTGTAATTTTTTAAACCTCAAGATCAAATTAGAACACTTTCTGTTGATTTTCAGACCTATGTTTTTAAACAATTCTTAATCAGCATAAAATTCTCTATCAAAATCATCAACATAAAGGGGGGGAGAAACTGCAGAAGCGCCCAACACATATTACAGAATCATTATCTCGTTTTATTATATCAACACAAAAAATAAATATATGAATGAGAACAACAGTTTTATTTGAAGGAACTAAATTTTTTTGAGGAATTTGACGAATCCATAATTCTTTCATATTTGAATCGGTTGAACATTTAAAAACACTAATTATTTCACACTTTAATAAAATTGATTAAAATGTAATCAATTCATAATAAACTGCATTGAAAATATGAAAACTAAATCTTTAATATTTACAACTTGAGATATTTAGAAACAAATTGATAATCGAAAAATTTAACATGGGACTACTAAAGTGAAGTCACAAGAGTTTTTTCATTTCGTGAGTTGGTCTTCTACTTTAGAAGGTCTTGCGTTAAGAGTGATAATTTCACAAAATTATGATTGGAGCGGTAAATTAAGACTCCTAGAACTTACACCGTACACCGCGGAATTGAAGTCTATACCAGTATCATCAAGTGTTATGGAACAAGTCGGAGTAGACATTTGTAATCTTCCAATAATCGATGGGTATCGTCATGTCATAGTCTTGATAAATTATTTTTCAAAATGGTCGGAGGCTAAACCAATCAAGGAAAAATTGGCTCAAACTGTCTCTCAATTTTTGTACGAGATTATGTGTTGGCATGGGTGCTTTAAAATCCAAATCAATGACCAGGGTCTGGAGTTTGTAAACAAAGTATGTAAGTAATTAGACGAACTAACTGCAGTAGAGCAAAGAGTTACGTATCACCCTCAGGAAAATGGATTGGTAGAACGTCAAAACCGAACAATTAAGAAACTCTTTGGTAAAGGTTTTGGAAGGTAATCCTAAAATGTGGCCGCAAATTATCGAGGGTATTCTTTTTGCTCATTGCGTTAGTCGACATTCTTCTACGAACTACTCACCGTTCATGCTGATGTATAATCGCGAACCAATTTTGCCAATTCATGTGAAGCATAGCCATGCCAAAGACGAAAACAATAAACAAGAACACCGAGAAGAAAATATAAACGTAGAACAACCATTCAATCTCAACGTTTTTGATGCCATCTTTTCATTAACAAGTAAAGTCTGAGCAACAATCAAGTTTGAAGCAAAAATAAAAACTGCGCAGAAAAAGAAAAAACGAGAATATGATAGTAAACATTTGTTTACTATCAAAGTCAGAAATTAAGGTAGATGATATTCTATTATTGAAAAGCAACAAACGATTTGATCGGAAGGATGGGAAGTTTTCACAAAAATGGCTTGGTCTTTTAACTGTTGTGAATATCTCTGAAAAAGGAGTTGCAACTTTAAAAAACGCATTGGGGTTAACTCTTAAAAAAATATACAACATTATTCAACTTAAAAACTTATATTCAAGGAGCAGACGAAAAATAAAAAGTAATATTAGTTAAGGGATCTGCATATTTTTGAAATCGAAGACAAAATTGTTGAGAAGATTTTGATTTATGCCATACAACAATTGGAGAACTCATTCCCTGGACACAAATGTCAGTCCTATGCAAGTATTAAATTAACATATAGTAACATAAATTAAAAAAAAAAGGTACCAACTTACCTCCAAATATATATATTGATTCATGGAAACCTCTTGGAAAGTCCTCCGATCATAATGAAAATAATACTGTAAGTACACAAATGTTAATAAAAACTTTTAAAAAATCTAGTGGAATAGCTAGCCAACTATCAAATTGCGTATATGATAAAAAGTGGCGATCTTCTTAGCTAATCTTGACACCTCAGAAACACTCTTGGTATACTATAAATCGAATCTTCTGGAAGCTAAAGGTATGTCAGCCAAATCAATCATGTTTGCAAGTTTCGCCTTTATGGATCAAGAACGAGCTGTATGAGCTCATTCTTGAGCCATATAAGGCAGATAGGGAAACTTTGGAAAATAAAGATAGCTGGTTGAACGACAACCTTATGGACGCAGGGCAAAAGTTAATTTGTAAGGCTCTTGGTAGCCATGAAACTTACAAATTAAACAACCAGAAAAAGAAGTCCACATACTTTACAGTTTTTGGCAACCACCTTCAAATAATGCACGACGGTTGTTCTCATTGGCTATTAGCATTTGCTTCAAATGGAAGGATTCAAGTGTGCGATAGCCTGGGCACAAATCGAACATCGATTTCGAAAAAATTGAAATGGAAAGCTTGAAGTAACATTTCTTCACGTTAATAAGCAAATTGATAGTTTCAACTGTGGTGTCTTTGCTTTTGGTTATGCAAGTATATTACTGCATGGAAAATCCCCTCTTAATGTTCAATTTGTTGTGAATGAAATGCGCACTCACTATATAAAATGTTTGACAGACGCTCACTTATATCCTTTTCCAACACTTGAATAGGCCGTCGATGTTTTATGCAACAAATCTAAATTTTTCATGTTTTGATTCAAAACTAAAAATTGGCTTTTCACTTGTATGTGATTTTATAAATTTGTTTATAACCATTACTAAGTAAATTGATAACCAATACAATTTTCGTAATATTTAAACATTTTTCTATGTAGCGTCTATCACTCTATTAAAAATACTCTAGTATATTTCTTAGAGTTTTATTTTAAGTAGTGATGTGCCGGGTACCCGGTTCGGACCCGGGGACCCGGCAATTTGGCTGTTTTACCGGGTACCCGGTATCGGCGATTTTGTTGCAGTACCCGGCACCGGGTATCTTCAAATTGATTTTTTTTTTTTAATTTATTTTAACCATTAAACTTCTTGATATAAATCAAAGAATGTTATGTAGTCGATAACCACAAAGTTCTATTAACTTAAAACAATCTCACTTAAAATAATTTTTAATACATTTTTGCAAAAAAATTTTTACGGATACAAAAACTGAAACGCTAAATGAAATAATTCGAGAATACGAATAAAAAAAATGAGAAAAATAGTTTTAGAATAGCTTCTTTTTATTCTGTTAGAACACAAGATAATATTTAGCAATTAAGTTTTGAATGAAACGCTTATAATGCTTTCGAACGCTGATACCACTTTTCATTCGTATCAAGCAAAAACCATAAAAGTAGAGATATTAGGTAAATATTATACACATTTTTCATATTTTAATTTCGATAATAATTATAACAAAATATTATTTAGGCCCGCTCCACCAGGTAAAAAAAATAATTTTAAACTAAATATAGTTATTAAAAAACTGTTGCACAACTTTTGAAAAAAGTTAGGCTCTACAACTCAGGCCGAGGTTTTGCTAAATGGTACTTGCGCCACATAACTTTTGGTTAGTTAGCGTAAAAAGCGTATTTTGTGTGAATAGTTCAGCGCTTGAGATTTCACAAGTTTTTATTCCAACTTTTTAAAAATGGACTCGGTGCCGAGTACTCGGACTCGGACCAGGTTTTTTCAGCCGGGTACCCGGAATCAGAGACTCGGCATTAACTGGTTCCGGCACATCTCTAATTTTAAGTATTTACGAAAGAAAATATTTACGTTGAATACAAAATATGAAAAGTGCCTAAGCCGCCCATAGAGAATGCCATTCTTATTTAGGCAGTTTTACTCCCCCCAGACGATGACTACTTATTTAAAAAATAATGAAAAAAAAAGGTTATTATAAGACTTTATTAGCGAATTAAAAAAACAATTTTTATCCATCTTGTGACATGCAGGGTTGACGACAAGGGAAGAGGGAGATTAGACGAGGGTGCAAGTCCCCTCCTCACTTTCTTTTTATTTATTAAAGAAGTTGACAATTTTTATAAGAAATTGAGGACATTTTTTAAAATAAGGTATTTCACCCCCCCCTCCACACACACACATTTTAACAAAGTTTTCCATGTTATTAAATATAAAAGTAGAAAAAAAAAATTTATAAGTGAAGTCCTTTTCTTGTAAACCCCCTCACTCCCACCTTGTCTTTTATTGTCCTTCTTATCTCAACCCCCTCCCTTTCTTGAGCAATTCATTT
The DNA here is from genome assembly GCF_022113875.1 of Hydra vulgaris. Taxonomy (NCBI): domain Eukaryota; kingdom Metazoa; phylum Cnidaria; class Hydrozoa; order Anthoathecata; family Hydridae; genus Hydra; species Hydra vulgaris. The sequence continues at coordinate 38,729,984 of NC_061168.1, forward strand.
ATCTTTTTTGAAGAAAAACAACGATTAAAAAAAGCAAAACTTCATTCCATTAAATTTATTTATTAATTTCTTATTTATTAATTTCTACTAGTTTCTACATTCTAAATAATTTATATTTCTATTAATTATCAAAAGTTTAGTTATTTCCCTATCATCAATTGAAAATAAAATCAATAAAAAAATGAAATCAATAAAAAAAATCGATTTCATCAATCAAGATATTATTGGAGTCTTCATTTGTCATTGTTTTACTTTCATCGTTAATTTATTTGTGTCCATAGTTATAGTTTTAATTCTCTTTTAATAAATCTACGTTTACTTTGTATTTCATAAAACTAATAAAACCATTGATTTGTATATTGTTGACTGATGATATGGGATCTCGTAAGATGTCTTTTTTAAAAATGTTATCCTACGAATGGACTTTTTATGTGGATTATTTTTACTTGACCACCTTAGCTAAAAAAATAAAACTTCCATGTATATCATTATTTTTAATATCTTGGTGATAATTTAACGCATTTATAGTGTCTTTGCAAAATACTTTTACCATGTATCAACCTTTTGTCTAACAATCAGTCTTGGGTTAGCAGCAACATAAGTTAGCTTAGACATTTTGACCAGTTGACTAACTCAATTTCAGCAGACTTTTCAATTATCTTATTGTTTTGTATACACTTCAATACATGCACAAAATCAGAAAGTAAAAAAATGCCATCAGTTGTAAACCATAGAGATAAGCAACCTAATCGTTTAAAAAAAATGCTTGATTGACTCTATTATAATCATTAATTAAAGCGATAACTTTTCCATTTTTCTTCTTAATTTGGTTGATTAGGATATTAATTTGATTATATACAAAATCCAAATTATTTAATGGTAACATTCTTAATATAAATTTTGTTACTCATAAAAACATACAACCATGACAGCCAATATAGTTGTTGCAAAAGCTGATTCATCGTTTACTGTTTTACGGCTCACATCAAAAAAGTTTCAAAAGAAGGTAATCTGGTTAAAATATTTGCTTTACCAAACAAATGTTCCCGTAATAAGTTAGCCTAGGTTTAACATAAATTCATCAAGTAATAACATACAGTTTTTTTTGACTATTTTCTTATTTTATTTTTCAAATAAAAGTGTGAAAATTTTTAAGTTATTAGTGTCAGGAAGATGAAAATCATTTCTTAATTGATCATATAAACTATGTGACTGTGCAAAATGTTAGAAAGCTTGAACAATAACTTCAGGTGAATATTTTTGCTAAAAAAAGTTACTTGAGTTCAACTTATGCATTCAACCTGCTAAAGTAAAGTTTTTCTTTTCTGACTTCTTAAAAGAAATCAAATACCCAAATGATGTAACCAACTTTTAAACTTATAAATACAATTTTAACTAACGAGGTAATATTGACTACAATTCCAGCATGATAGATTTCGTATGATAAATTAAATACTATAAGACACTATTTACGATTTCCAGTATTGCTCTTTTGATTGCAGTTAACATCTATTCAAAAAATAAATAGATAAACTAATAAATCAATAAGTCTTCCTTGAGATAACTAACTGCAAAATATTCTAAATGAATCAAATTAGTCAAACTCTACGAATTTTGAAAGTTTATCTTCTTTTACTCATCTTAGAAACTCTCTAAGCTCTCTAAGGGAGCTTTTACCTATTGTTGTTGTTCTTTTTATAGTGGAAGAGATGCCACTAAACTTTTTATTAATTCAAATATACTAGGTGGATCTTGAAGATTTTTTTTCATTTTACTTTAATAACTTGGAAGTTTGATGGAAAATGTTTTGCACAAACTATAGTGTAATGTTTATATGGTTTATTGTCTTTAATCCATCTCTGGTGCTCTTTAAGATCTCTCAGAAATTCTGGAAGTATTTATCTTATTACTTATTACTTATCTTATTACTGAGACATAGTTATAGTAAAAACCAGTTTTCTGTGCATTTTCAACTTAATTTTCTAGGCGTTGCGCAATGGTATTTCAGTTCACCCCATAGCGAAATGATCTTTCAATTTCAAGAGATTGTTGTAGTTCTAATTTACCTTTCCACTCCTAATTTCCTGGTAAATTTAAACTCGAAAGGTTCTAATTTAACGGAAAATTAAGACTTTTGAATTCATAATTTCTATTATAAATTCGTTTTCTGAGCCTAATTTACCACGACACCGGTTAGCAATCTTTTAGATGATCCAAAAGTAAGTTTGCGATTTTGAAGAAAACACAGACCTAGAACGTCTTTGCGAGCTATTTTGCAAGCGAGTTTTTTATTAAAAAGTTAAACCTACTTTTGAATCATCCAAACTAAATATTGCTACTACAATATTACAAAATATTACTACTACAACAGTTTTCTAATCATCTCAAAAATAGAATACAAAGGGTTAAGAATGGTAAAAAGTTTAGTTCATGGAAACCACGGTTAGAGATGATCGAATGCACGACCAATTCATCACGGGTTTTAACGATGGTGATACAATCAAACGGTTATTACTAGAATCTGAAGAACTAACGTTTGCAAAGGCTATAGAAATTGCTGTTACCCTTAAACGAGTAACCCAGGAAACTCGACAATGAGATGGTTCCGATAATGTAATGATTGCGGCAACATCGTTACTTCCGCGGACATCTAGTCTGTCCAATACAAACAAAGTTACATGCTTCAATTGTGGGAAACTTGGACATTTTGCACGAGACTGCAAAGCAAAATGCAAGACTTATTCACACGATCATCAAGCTAAAGTCAAAAACTTATCACAACTTTGGGAGGAACTGTGCATGTGCTGGGTGAAACGGTAATCAAATTGTAAATTGATGGAATACACCGTATTGTTAATTCTCTGGTTGTAAAAGAAAAACCATTCGGGTTTGATTTGATTTTTGAAATGAATGCAATTGAAAAATTTGGATTTATGGTAATAAAAACCGTACTGTCCGAATGTTAGCATGTGACACAACGAAGTGTGGTGCCGTTACTACAACGATAAAAAATAAAAACGAAATAAACGAAATAAAATGTGATGTCAAAAATACAAATGAAGAAAACAAAAGAAACGAAATAAAATGTGCCGTTACTACAACGATAAAAAAAGAAAACGAAATAAACGAAATAAAATGTGATGTCAAAAATACAAATGAAGAAAACTAAAGAAACGAAATAAAACATCAGGACTTCGCAGCATATTTTGACGGGAAAAAGTGGATGGCATTATGAAACTGGAATAACGAGCCTGTAATTGATAATACATTTGTAAATATAAGATGAACCACGAGTACGAACGTAGTTATCGCAAAGAAATAAATGAATGGATGTATTCTAGTATTCTTGTACCATATAACGAACTAACATTGGGACCACCTAAAGTATTGATACTGCATAGTGCAAGAAAATAAGGACAAAAAGGTACGTCCAGTGGGAGATTTCCGAGCTCTCAACGAATTTGACCACCTAAAGTATTGATACTTGCATAGTGCAAGAAAATAAGGACAAAAAGGTACGTCCAGTGGGAGATTTCCGAGCTCTCAACGAATTTGTAAATTGTCATACAGCGAATGCGGACGTTTGTCAAGAAAAACTGCGTTGTTGGGGAAAAATTAAAAACACAAAAATTCTTGATCTTAAAAAAGCTTACCTCTAAATTCATATTAATAAAAGACTCTGGGCATATCAAACGATGATTATAAATGGGAAACGATATTGTTTTACCAGAATGTATTTTGGCAATAATGTTGCTCCAACAATAATGACCACAATTATTCGGCATGTGCTCATTTTAAATCCAACTGTAAAGAAAGCATGTGATAACTACATTGATGATATATTTGGAGATGAAAGTGTGGAAACTGCGGAAAACATCTGTATAAATTCGGGTTACAATGTAAACCTCCACAAAATCTTGAACAAGGACGTGTCTTAGGATTGAGAGTTGAAATAAATAAAAATGGGGAGCTGATATGGAAACGAGACAATGTGGTACAATTTGAACCTTTGAATCCAGTCACACAATCTCAGCTTTTTAGCAAGTTAGGTAAATTCATTAGACATTACCCAGTGGCACGAAGTTTACGTTTACAAGCTTCATACACCAAACGTTTAGCTGGAAATATACCTTGGTGTGATTTTATTTTACAAGGTTCTAAAGAAAAACTAAATGATTTGCTTTACCGTGTGGAAAAGGAGGATACGGTTGGTGGAAAATGGTTGGTACCAGTGAATAGAAAAACTGAGCTTTATTGGGATGCATCATCCATAGGACTTGAGGTAGTTCTGCTCATTGGTGGAGTAGTTTTTGAAGACGCAGCATGGCTACGTCCAGCAAGTGACACACACCATATCAATATAAGTGAACTGGATTCGATACTTCGAGGACTAAACTTAGCTAGTAAGTGGGACATAAAAGAGTTAACAGTATACAGTGATAGCAAGAGCACCGTAGGATGGTTAAACGCAGTTTTGAAGGAAGAATATCGCGTAAAAACTCGTGGAATTTCTCAGTTGTTAGTACAAAGACGGTTTAATACTATTTAGGAAGTGGCAAAAGGTATTCGGATTGTATTACAATGGATTCCATAGGAAATAAATTTGGCTGATCGACTCTCACAAATCCCTCAAAAAAGGTGCAGAGCAGTGTGTGCAGCTGGATTACCTGAACAAAAAGACTTATGTAAAATTCATTCGATTGGTCACTTTAGTGTCGCTCGAACATTACAACTTTGCTTGCAAAATAACCAGTATGTATCACGTAAGGAGGTTTCAGCAGTAATAGAAAATTGTAACCAGTGTAACTCCTTCGATCCTTACTCCGTACCGTGGAAGCATGGTCAATTAGGCGTAGAAAAAAATTGGAATCGGGTTGCCGTTGACCTGACGCATGTAGGTGCTGAACTGTTTTTATCGATGATTGATTGTGATCCATCACGATGTACAATATGGCGTAAACTAGTCAATAAAACAGCTGCTGAAATTGTTGGTAAACTTGATGAAATATTCTCTTTATTTGGACCGCCGGTATGTCTTTTAATAGAAAACAAATTTCGGTCAAACACGTTAACAAGCCTTGCTGAAGAATGTTAATTTGGAAAATTGAACAGCACATCGAGCTCAAGGTAATGGTATAGTTGAACGCATACAAAGGACGATAAAAAACAGTTGCTCGCTCACATTGTTCAATCGCTCTAGCAGTCTTGCTGTACACCGACACAATATCATCCAATTGTACTGAAAGTCCATCCGAGCAATTCAAGAAAAAACCAACTTGTTTCATCCCAGTATCGATACTCGGAGGAAAACAGACGAGAAAGGCTACCAGATGTAGTGCTTAAGCAAAATACTTTATTGTTTGACGTCGAATATGCAAATCGGGTATATCCGCGTCATATTTCACACCTGTGTCGCCGTACAGACCTACAGAGTTCAAATGAATCAGTCAACGATATTTTTTACAGACTAAAAGATAAAACCAATAACGCTAAAGGAAGATATCCCGTGATGTTACTAAAATTCAAAATGATTCTCAAGAACATGTGCTGCAAGTAACACGCTCAGGACAAACAGTAAGACCCCCACAAAGATCAGACTTATGAGTTAGTTCACCTAGAGGGCGTTTTCTCTTTTATATATTGTTAAAAATCACGTCGATACATGTTGAAAGTCAGGCATTATTTCAATTGTAAATAAAAGTATTCTCATAGGACTTTTTGTTATTTTATATATAGAGAGACAATTTTTGTATATAATTAGTGAGGTTAAAAGAAAGCTATAAAATAATACGTTTTGTTTATTTTTTCTTTTTTTTTTTCTTTTTTTTTTTCTTTAAGTTTTTACAACTACATATTAATTACAAAATATTTTTACACTGCAATAACATAAACAAAATAAATAAATTTCCAATACAAAAAAATTAATATTTTACAAAATACTGTTAAGATAAACATAGGAAGCAATAATTAAATATGGTATGACTTGATAAGGGTATTGACTGTTGTAGGGAACTCGTAGAAGACTGAGTTTAGTCTTATCATCGAGAACCTTGGGGTGTTGCGTAAAGTACACATATAAACATTATGATTCTCATAAAACAAATATTTTGAATGTCATTGAGGTAGACTTTTCTTTTCTTTTTTTTATACTATGTATGGTGTTAGTGTTTATTTATTTATTTTATTTATTTCGTCATTAAATGAATAATCTTTTACAATGTTTTTTTACAACATAAAAATTATAACATTAAAGTTTCGACCGGAGCTGGCAGAAGATATGATCATATAATCCAGCCCCGTTAATATAACTAAAAAATTCAGCCGACAAAAATGAAAAAGGAAAAAAGAAACTAAAGCAAGAACTGATTTTAAGAAGAAAAGAACTTAAAAATCAAATTATTATTTACAGAAAGAGAAAAAAATAAAAAAAAAAAAATATTAATTATTTCTTCTCATTATTATTATTATTATTTTTTTTAATTCTCTATTTTATTCGACTTTTATTTTTATTATACACGCACGCTCACACACATACGCACACATACACACACACATACGCACACGTACACACAAATATATGTCCGTTCATATATACATACAAATCAAATAAATCTGTATTACATTCCATCTACAAATTGCGTAAGATATAATAAATATTGCATTTACAAATTACGTATTGTAAAATAAAATAATATCATACATGTTCTAAGTACCATACAATATAATTGTGATGTTGAGTCAATTTATAAGACATTAAATAACTAAGATTACCAAAAGTTTTTAATAATACGATAGTAATTGCTTTGTGTCAAAACCAAATAAGTGTTGTTTTGTTGCACGTTAAAAATGTTGAGTTGAATTTAAAGTTTTTATATTGTTTGTTAAAAGCAAGTTCCATAACCGCGGCCCTCGACAAGATATCGAAAAATCAGCTTGTTTTGATTATGTTTTTGGTATAATAAAACTATTTGTTGAGTATTTAGTTTCGTATTTGTGGTTTAAAGAAAAAAAATAAGTTTGGAAAATGCTTGGTAGCATACCATTTTTAAACTTAAACATGAAAATAAGTATATTAAGAATATTTATTTCATAGACATTAGGCACTCCAATTTCTCTTAGTAGTGGTTTGGCACTAGTGTATTTATTTGCATTTAATATCAAGCGAATTGCTCGTTTTTGTATTTTGTAGATCATATTTAACTTTGAAGGATAAGTACTTGCCCAGATAATGTTGCAGTAGCTGATGTAGCTATGAATAAATGCAAAATAAATATTTTTTAAACAATTTGTGTTTAGGAGATATTTTGTTTTATACATAATACCAATAATTTTTGATATCTTATTTTCTATTACTTTGATATGGTTACTCCAGCTAAGATGTTCATTAAGAATTACGCCTAAAAATTTGATTGAGTATTCTCGTTTAAGTTTAGTTTTATCAATTAGTAAATCAGGTAGTTTTAAGGGGAGGGTTTCAGATTTTGATAATTTTGTAAAAAGAATATATTTACTTTTTTCGACATTTAAGGAGAGTTTGTTAGCCTTAAACTATTCGTTCAGGTTTTCAGGTTCTTGATTAACAGTGTTAAATAATAGGCTAATGTTTGTGTGGCTAAAGAACAATTGCGTGTCATCGGCAAAAAGGACAAAGTTAAATATGTTAGAAGATAAGTAGATATCGTTAATATAAACGAGGAATAATAATGGACCAAGAATTGATCCTTGTGGAACCCCACAAGTTATGTCTTTAAGTCGTGTTACAGTGTTGTTATATGATAAAGCTTGTTTCCGATTATTAAGGTAAGAGCGAAACCATTTTAAATTGTTATTTCTTATTTCATAATTATATAGTTTATAAAGAAGAATTTTGTGGTCAACAGTGTCAAACGCTTTTGAGAGATCGAGGAACACCCCAAGAGTGTATTTATTGTTGTCAAACCCATTTAAAATTTCATTAACAAGTTTGGCTACAGCGTGTTCTGTTGAATGGTGTTTTTGAAAGCCATATTGGTTATTATTTAGTAGGTGGTGGTTTACTAGATAATTATTTAGCCTATTGTGCATTATGCGCTCTAATATTTTTGAAATGCATGGCAAAATAGAAATAGGCCTGTAGTTAGAAGCAATCGAGTCGTCTCCGCTTTTAAATATAGGAACAACTTTTGCTAGCTTTAGCTGGTCAGGGAACACCCCATTTTTTAAAGACAGATAACAGATATGCAGAAGGGGATATTCAATAATATCGTAGACATTTTTTACAACGTTCACGCTAATGTCATCTAGTCCTGGACTTTTGTTTTCTTGTAAGGTATTAAATGCATTTTTAAGCTCATCCGGAGTTATTTCATGCTCGTTCATGACTAAGGCTTTTTTTTCTAGATACAGCTTATAGCATTTTTTTCCACGAGTTATTTTATTAGCTAGTTTTTCCCCAATTTTTATAAAATAGTTATTAAATTTCTCTGCAATATCTATTGCCTTATTGGCTACTGTATCATTTTCATCTGTTTTTAAGTATTGCGGGAACACTTTGGTAGCATCTTTTTTTTTTTCCTGTTACCTCTTTTATTACGCCCCATGTTTTTTTAGTGTAACCGCAATAATTTTCTAATAAATTGCAGTAATAGTTTTTTTTTGAGTGTTTTTTTAATTTTTCAAATAAATTTTTGTATTGTTTATATATTTTTTCGTGTTTAAAAGTCTTTTTTTTTAAAAATTTTTCATAAAGTTTTTTTTTTTTTTTTGAAGATTTAATAAGCTTTTTTGTCATCCAAGGACTTTTAAGGTTTTTGAGTTTTGTTAATTGCTCAAGCTTGGGAAACGCTTTTTCGTACAAAGTTGTAAAAGTGTGTTTAAAAATATCGTAAGCTATGTTGGTGTCTTTGCAATTAACTACCTGATCCCAGTTTTCCATTGATAAGTTGCTTCGGAACTTTGTTATACTTTTTTCATTTATTTGCC
>NC_061168.1:38743944-38761444 GCF_022113875.1 Hydra vulgaris
AGCAGATGCAGAGGAATTTTTTATTTTAAATAAGAATAAGGAGCTACTGAGTCAAGTTGACAAGTTAACTTCTGAAAATAAAACAAATATGGAGCAAATAGAGATATTAAAAACTCAGTTATTTAAGTTGGAAGCTGAAATTACAGATTTAAGTTCGAAAAACAAGGCTTTTAACACACATTGTAACTCATTAAGTTCTCAATTAAAGACTATGAGTATTAGGCTAAAACAGGAGGAGCAGTTTCAACTTATTTTTTAAAAAAAAATCAAAACAGCACAACGTAAATTTGCATCTGCTCGTGCTAAAAATGTCAGTTTGCTAAAAAAAATTAAACTTGAAAAAAATAATGCAAAAATTTGTGATATAAACCAGAAGAGTTGCCAGATTTGCAAACGTTTTTTAAGTGGTGATAAGGATTTAGTTGTTGTGGATTATTATTTAGACTATGACAACATTGGTTCTTCTGAATTGTTCTGTGGATTTAAGTTGAGTAATTCACAGACTATATCAGTTGAAAGGCCCATAGTTGGTAAAAAATATACTTATATTAAGTTAGGTCATGGTAAACCTTATTCTAAGTTAAGTAGACATTCTGCAGCTAGACGATCTAAACTTGCTTTTATATTTCTTCAATTATTAGCTTGTTCAGATTTAGAAAGTGATTTGTCTATGTTGTTTTGTGATTCTATGTTTTGTGAAAAGTCAATAAAATGTTATGTAGCAAACAAGTTAGGTTTAGTTAGGCAATTAAGTGTTTCTGATACTGTAGAGCTGCAGAGCCAATTAAGGATGCCCACAGCTGAATTCCGTAAGTTAAGACGTATTCTGTGTAATCTTGGTGCAAGGATTCTTGCCTCTGAGCCCAAGATAAGACAAGAACAAGAAATGCGGACAATCCATGTCAATAAAGAACATGTCACTGTGAAGTCCATGTTACTTTATCCATCTGCGAATGAAGCACCTTGTTTAGTATCTGTACTGATGGTCAAGAATTTGACAACTTATATTGAAGAGGTTTTTAATAGTCTTTATGTACGCGACCACCTTAATTCGGATGTTGGTTTTGGCGAAGAGGTATGGCTCCTTTTTGCTGGGGATAAGGGTGGAAAGTATGTGAAATTCCATTTTGAAGTTGTCAATTCTAAATCATCAGGGTCTGTATATGATGTTCATTTGTTTTGTATGTATCAGGGTTTAGACTGTCGTGAGAATATTGCCTTAATTCTCAGGCATTATGCCAACGACATTAAAAGAATTCAGTCGTCAGATTTTAAGCTAAAAGGCAAAATAGTCAGGTTGTTCTTAGGTGGAGATTTTCATTTCATCGATGATGTTCTGGGACACCAGGGTTCAGCTGCTAGCTTTCCTAGTTCTACAGATCTAGTTGAATTGAGTTCTCTTAGAAACCATGCTTCTATGCCTCACACACCTGCTAATTGTAACATCTTAAGGAGGACAATACAATCTCTGGAAGGTGCTTACAGTGAGAACTTGTGTGATAATAGAAAAGGTGGAAACTTAAGAGCTCTAGGTAAGTTTCATAAATCAATTATTGCTCCTGTGATTTTCCCTATAATAACTTTAGATAATGTAGTGCCACCTCTTTTGCATATTATGTTAGGAGTTGTGTTAAAACTGTATAAGTTATTGTTGAAGGAGTGTAAGACTTTAGATTGTCAAGCTGTTTCGTCTTTGTCGCATAATGAGAATGTGAGAACGAATGAATTGTGGGTTGCTAAAAGCGTTGAATGTTCTAAAACAGCAGAAGCTTTGCGTTTATTAGGAAATCAATTTGTAGACGTTGCAAATCTACAGGCGCGATGGTTAGCTTTTAATAGCAATTTTTCCGAATTAGATAGCATATCCCTAAACTCCTCCAATAAAAAAACAACCTGTTAACAGCAAAAAATGTGTGCTAGTATCAGATGTTTAATTACAAAATATGATAGTAACATTGATTGGGTGAAGTGTGTTACGTGCAAAAATGGTTTCATCAACTTTGTGAAATTATTGGTGAATCAGAAAAGAGTGTATTGTGTGATATAGCGATGTACCAGTGTTTAGCATGTCAGGGTGAAGATATAGAATGCCTTGACCTGTATATTTCTGAAAAAATTTCTTTTATACGTGCGCAACGCGAAGTTTTAGATGTTGAATATATTAAATTGCAGATGGAGTGTGAAGACCTAGAAAAAATATCCAAAAGTAGCATGGGGACTCATGAGAGGTCTCTTAATAAGGCCCTTGAAGATATGAAGGATGAGCGACAAGTGTATCATGGTAATGTGTTTGTTGGTAATCATTGCAAAATAGTCTTAAGAAACCAATATAAACTTTGTAGTGTTATTGATGATGAAGCTAATAAAAATAGATTTGTGCGCGTGTTTAGTGTTTTTAATAAGTTGCAACCAATTCTTTTTAAGCGAAAATTTCTTTCTGATGCCGAAATTACTGAGCTTCATCAATATGTAAATTTATTTGCTATCGAGTTTCATGCTTGCTTTCCAAATGAAAGTATCACACGAAAAATGCATGAACTCAAAATTTTTGTAAAATTGCATAAAACTATTGGGTTGCTGAGTGAAGAGGAGGGAGAGTGTTTGCATAATAGTGTAAATAAGGAATTAAGACAGTTGCATTCAGTAAGAAATCAGGAACAGAAGCTGCGTCTTGTTTTAAAACGCTTTGAATTGCACTGCAAAGCTTATAGGAAGCTTCAAGCCTCTAAGGTGAGAAAGTGTGTTGTGTGTTCTGAGCGTGGTGAAAGTTCATTTTATAGACAAGGCCTATGTCTTGTTTGTGGTCATAAAATTTAATCTAGTTAAAAAAAAAAGTTTTTATATCTAAGATGAAATAAATAAATAGTAAATAAGTAAACTTTATTTTGTTTTATCATGTCTGTGTAATTTTACTTTAAAATATTTATTGTTTTTTATTATATTAATTTTATATTAGGTAGGTGCCCATTTTATTTTTATCTTCACAAGTTAATTATACCTATTTAATACCTTTAATCCAGGTTAAAGAATGGTATATAAGTCTAGCATCAAATCGGTGTAAAAATATAGCTTACTACTTTGACTTATGATAAGAGCATCTGGTATGTTTGTTGGCTATGATATTAAATAATTTTTTGTGTAGTTAATTTAAAAAATGTATTGTATTTTATTATATGTAACATTTAATTTAAATATTAGATGCCCATTTGGCTATTATCATCAGAAGTTAGTTCTACCTCTGCTCAACATACCATCTCTCTGGTTAAAGAATAGAATTTAAGTCTCATAAATAACAAGTTATTGTAAAGATACAGTTTAAATTAAGAATTTGTCAAAGCTATTGTCACTATTGTGAGTCTGTTAAACAAAAGCTTTTCGTCTGGTTTGGTTTGGTTTCGTCTGGTTTGGTTTGGTTGGTTAAACAAAAGCTTTTCGTCTTAGAATGGAGCCTGAATCTATAATCAACTAGGTGTAGAAAGATCTTTTTCTAATTAAAGAACTTATCAGGGGATCAACTTATTATAAAACAGTTTTTTATGAGAATAAAAACACATTACCAAACAATTTAAATTAGCTATTTGTATATTTAAAGAAATGTTTTATTTTTTGTGAGAAGAGATTCAAATGCTATAAAATAATTTATTACCGAATGCGAGATTAATTCAAAAACTTCAACTTCAATGAAATATTTTATTAGACTTTTTTCAAAATTAAAATCTGGCTTTATTTTGTAAGGCATTGAATTTATTAACTTAGTGAATTGTTTTCACATTTCGTATTTAAAAACGTATTCGTTTAACAGCTAATCCCCCTTCAAACGATATTTTTAATAATTTTGCAATAAATGCGGTTTGCTTGCAGACTGCAATAAAGACTGTTTTAGTTAAACTTTAACAATTAAGTAAGGGTTGTTTATTTTAATAATAGTCAAACAACGAATGTATTTGATAATAACTATCAGAATTATATTTTTCTGATTTTTCTTTGATAAAAAGTTACGAGAAATCACTAAAATTTAGCCAAGTTCATCATTTGTCGTGTTTTTTATAAAATAAAAGAAGCTTTTTTACTACTGTATTAAATGTCGTGTGATAAAACATTTTATTGTTGCTTTTATTCTTTTTACAAAACAAAATTATCTCAAAAATTTCAAAAGTTATAAATGTTTTAGTAACACCCCCTACGTCAATATTTTCCAAAAAAAACAAGAAGCCGTAAAGCTCACTCTGAAACAGCCGTGATATACATATACATATACTTGTATTTGAATTTGTTTCAATTTCAAAATAAAATGACTTTTGATACAGTTGTTTTTATTTGGATGCAAGCCAGAATACCCAAGTTCTCTAATAACTAAAACATGATGCAGCAAATTGATACCATGTCAGAAAATTGTTAGAGCTGCATTTAAATTTAATTGTTCGGCTATGAAGGTACACATAGCAAAATAACAACATATTTAAAAAAAGGCTTGGTGATGAAAATCCAGAATAAAGAGTAGGAATTCTTTAGTAGGAATTTACTAAAAGAGAAAGTTTTTCCCTGTAAAATGTAGCATGAAGCGACTATGAAGGGAAAAGAAAGAAAGATAAAAAAGAAGTTTAAGTAAAGCATGACAAACAGCATCATTTTAGATATGAGTTAGAAACATATGAGGAGATCTATAGATATGAGTTAGAAACATATGAGGAGATCTATAGATATGAGTTAGAAACATATGAGGATATATATATATATATATATATATATATATATATATATATATATATATATATATATATATATATATATATATATATCCTCATATGTTTCTAGCTCATATCTATAGATCTCCTCATATGTTTCTAACTCATATCTACGAGTTCCCGCGTTCTTTTATTTTCTAATAACGACCATTATATTTATATATAAATTTATTATTATATATTTGTATTTGAAATACTGTAACGAAATGCTTATTTTACATGTAATAAAAAAACAAAAAAAACAAAAAAAAAAAAAAAAAAAAATTTATATATATATATATATATTATACAAAATGTGTAAATATTCTAATAAGACAACTTTTTTAATTTTTGTTAAAACCATTTATTGTATAATACATGTTTTGACTATATCATAGCCATCATCTGTTAAAATATACTAAAATGCTTAAACCAAATTATTAATATTAAGTTGAACTAATAGAGACCTTACAATAAAAAATACAATAAAAATGCAATTAAGAAATGTAATAAATGTTTTAAAAAAGAAAAAAGATAAAACAACCGGTAATGTTAATAGGAACTAGATTGAAATTGTCATTTTTACATTGTTCATTTGTTTATTAATAGTGGGTTTTTCTCACTCTATGTACATGCTTTCTTTGAGTTTTAACATAAATTTGTTGGAGGCCGAACCCAAGATTGAAAAACTAGCATGATTAAAACAGCTTTCATTTGAATAAATATGTTTATAAATGTGTGGACTTTTATCCCTTTTTTATTCGTGTCTTTAAATGACGAGCAGTTTCGCCAATATAACAGGATTTACAGCCTGCGCATTCAAATTTATAAACAACGAATAAAATAAAGTCTGTAGGAAAGAGATATTTTGTAAAAAAACAGTTTAAAGTTTTAAACGAAGCAAAAACCAATCTTATGGTGACCGATTTACAATATCTTTTAATGACTGCGTTTAGTCTTTGTTTGGTTAAATCTGATATTGTTCCAATATAAGGAAGTTTAAAATATTGATAATTTTGTAGGTTTTCCAAACTTAATGCAATGTCGACATTGATGTTGTTAATATAAAAGCTATAGGTTTTCTTAACCACTAAGACGGGTACAAGTTGCGTTTGAGAACTTTAAAAAGATCGTTAATATCATGACTATGACCGAGACTAGTGTTGTTTATTTTATAAGCTCTATCAATTAAACATTTAACCAGACTAACTTTGTATGAAAATGAAGTAAATTTAAAAAAGTTTGTGTAGAATCCCGAGAAGGTTTTTTTATGAAAAACAATGGTAATTGTGGAATTGTTTGTTTCATTCAGAGTTAGGTCCAAAAAAGATATTTTTGATTGAATTTCTTTTTCATTTGTAAAAGTAATATAACTATGTTTATTATTGATTTATTCCAAGAATAAATTGGCGTAATTTTTGGAAGTGAAAGCATCAAAAATGTCATCTGCGTACCGTTTATAAAAAGCTGGTTTTTCTCCGTTATATGATTTGAGCAATTTATCTTCAAAATTTCCCATGAAAAGATTAGCAAAAACAGGTGCTAAGGAAGAACCCTTAGCAACACCATCAAGTTGGTCATAAATTTGTACATGTTCTTGCTAATCCATTTATGGGAAATTTTGAAGATAAATGGCTCAAATCATATAACGGAAAAAAATGGTTTCTTTGATGAATCCAACTATAATAAAGTATATCCTTCAGGCTTTTGTCCAGCCTGTATCTATGGTCTTCCAAAATTACATAAAATGATTTCTTCTGACGATAATATAAGTTTCAGACCTATCGTATCATCAATTGGTATTTATAAATATCAATTAGCTAAATTTCTTAGAGAACTATCTCCACTAATACCTTCGGAATTAGTGGAAGAAAAAAGATAAATTTTATAGAGCAAGATAACAATTGAAACACAAGTTAAAAGATTGTAAATTTTTTGGATCAGGAAAGTCGGATGAAGGAAGTGAATTCCAAAAAACTAATGTGTGAGGAAAAAAACTAGATGAATACGAGTTTTTGGTGCACTTAGGAATAGTCACAGATAAAGGTTGAGACTTAATTGAATGACGAGTAACACGATAATGATTTTTAGTAGATGCTCATTATAGTATTTGTAGATAAAAGAAAGAGAAACAACATTACGACAATGTGATATTGATTTGAGGTTGGCTGCAAGAGCAGGTCCAACTATGTTTACAATGCATTTTTACACTTTGTCTAAAAGAGAAAGAAGATCATTGGAAGATCCAACCTAGACTTGGTAACAGTATTCTATACAAAGACGGATTTTATAGAGATAAAAAATAGATTCTCGAGTAAAAAGTGTCGAGCACAATAAAGAGATGCAACCTTAGCGGATGCTAATTCTTCAATGAATTTGATATATGGTTTCCAAGAAGCAAAACAATTCCAACTTAGATGTGAGAATCTCTAGAAGATTGGTAATGTAAATTAAAAAGAGTAAAGGGTCATGAATAGAACCTTTAGGAACCCCTGAAGTTACGGATATAAAGAAAAGTACTGTCCATTGATGACAACTTCTATACTAAGATTGGAAAGGGAAGATTCAATAATCTTAAAGATGTTACCTGATATACCATAAGAAGAAAGCTTATTGAGAAGACCAGCGTGCCAAACTTTATCAAAAGCTTTAGAAATGTCAAGAGCAATGACTTTAATCTCTCCGCTTCTATCTAACGTACAATAAAACCTATAGGTTAATACTCTTAGCAAATCGATTACAAAACAAGAAGATCAAAATTGATATTGATGGTCAGAAAGTAAGTTATTAGATTCAAGTTGATAGATTAAGTGTTTATTAATTAAAAATTCCAAAAACCTTTCTAATGATAGAAAAGTGACTAATGGGGCGGTAATTAGACAAGTCAGATTGCTCTCTAAAATTTTTGGTTAAAAATAGGGTTAACAGATGCCGCTTTCCATCATGCCGGAAAACAAGACTCCGATAAACACTTGTTAATAAGTTTTGAAAGTATCGATGACAGCTCCGGAGTACACACCTGCAAGACTACAACAGGTATGTTGCCCGGACCACATACTGTAGAAAAGTTTAAGTAGAAATTTACTAAAGAATCAGAAGCTAGAGTAATACGAATGTCAAGCGATAAATCAACCTGTTTGTTGGCAATATTAGGAAGAACGTAACTTGTGGAATTAACAAATACAATTGATAAAAGGTTTTTTATTAGCAAACAATTTAGCTTTGTCTTTAGGGAAAGTAATAAAATCTGAACCGTACAATAGAGGTGTAATAACAGACTTATTGATGCTATTAAAGATTCTCCGTAATTCACGAGAGACTAATCTACTGCAACAAAGCATATTTTTTCAAACGCAGGTTTAACTCGGATAAAAATTAAAACTCGCCTAAATTTCTAAACTTTTAATACGATTATTTTTTTGAAATATGCATTTTTATAAAAAAAATAATTTAAATAGTGTAGTATTATATTATTTAAATTTATTTCATTTATAAATAATTAAAAAAAAAGTAGTATTAAAAGTTACAAAATTTAAGCGAGTTCTAATTTTTGTCCGAGTAAAACCTGCATATGAAAAACGAATAAAATTTTTTCCAAAAACAAAAAAAAAAAAGAAAAACACGAATCTGCACCCTATATCACCAAAATTTTTGAAACTTAGCAGAAATGTTTATAGACATATGTTAGGAAAGATTGTAATTTTTTTTCATAAAATTCCTTACCGTTTATAATTTACAGCAATTTGAAGTTTCCTTGATTTTGACTAAAAACTGAGGGGGGAAAAGTGCCGAAAATCATTTCGTTTACTTTCACCTTAACATTGTGCTTGTAGTGATGCCACAATTTGAAACTTTGTACCAAAAGAGTTTAAAACCTGTTAAATTCGAAAAATATAGTTTTTTATATGTCAAAACAAGGGAATGTAGCTTATATTAAGATCCATAAAATACACTTTATAAAGCCGAGAAAAAAGTGCATCGACAGTTACAGCTATAAAAAAAATCTGACTGATATAAAAAAAATTTTATTTCAATTTTCTTAAAAATAAGATCAACACCTACTTTTTGAACCAATTTTGTTTTAGCCTTATATTTACTTGAGGAATTATTGATGTTTGATATAGACACAAAATTTTTTAATATTTTTAAAATTAGACACTTAATATAACCCCACCTTTTACCAATCAATCAAATTAGAAACTAAAAATTTAGTGACTTTATTATCTTTTTCATTTTCATATGATATTTACAACAAAATTTAAACGATTATAAATTTTTTTAAAAAAATACTAAACTTTAGTGATTTTATATATGCTTTACATTCACATTATTTACAAGTTGGTTCATATATTATAACATAATATTTAAAAAAGAATGGATAAGAAATAATAGATTCATAAATATAAAAATCTCTACTTCTTTAGGAAAATAATTTGTTTAAAGTATTCTTCGGCTAAATAGTAACAATATCCTGTTTTTGTTATCGGTACCTCAACTTTGCAAATAATGTGGACAGGAATCCAGCATTGGCTTTCCTTTGGTGGCTATTTAAACGACCATGCAGGACCATTACGACACATAAATTTAACAAGCATATTTTTTTCTTTTAAATTAATATCTTCAATGACTCCTATCCACCACTTTTGCTCATAGAAAACACAGGCATAATCACCTGGTACTAGGTTTACAGTTGTTATCTGGAAATTTCCAAAGTCACGAGTTAAAGCAAATTCTTCATCAAAACTGCATAGCTTAGTGCCTACCTAATCAAAGTAGTAAAATATGCAATTACTCCGTTTTACTTATCAAACATGTGTTATTAAATGCATAGATATCAAATGCAGAAGAAATAAAATAAAATACAAATATTTTTGATAATGATTTTGCAAAAATTTAATATATATTTGAGTTTATCAATAAAAGTTATGCGTGTATTTTAAAATATGGTAAACGGTTTAATTAAAAAATAATAATTTAACTTTTGATGGCCAAGTGGTACAAACTGATGGTAATTATGTGTTCCAGATATTGTATTAGCAGTATCCAATCGTTCTTTAAGAGCGTTTCTCACCAAAGTTAAATCTTTTGGTGAAATACATATGAAACTTATTCCTTCAATGTTTTTATTGCAATAGTTATACATTGTTTGTGGAGATAAAATATAATTTTCCATATCTCTTTGCAAAATTGCTAGTGTTGCCAGAAGTTTGACTGTACCACCTATACCATCACAAGGTTGCTTACCGTGACTAGTTGCAAAAAAGTTCCATTTAGCAGTAAAACAAAAATCTTCATAATGGAAACAAAGATTTAACATATTTTTGCAATTCTTATATTGACCTGCACACCCATCTGAAAAGTATTCAATATTTTTTATTTGAGGCAAAATTGCTTTTATATCATTGCAAACAACCTCAATAATTTTATAAACCATGTTCACATCATGGATCATATCATCCGAAATAATGCAATACGATTTGTGCTTGAGAATGTCTTCTTTTTTGAAATAAATATTCACAGGATGAAGTGTACATTGTAAATTTGTCCAATGAAAGCTTTGCACTTCATCCTGAACTACAAATTTGTAGTTTTCTGAAAAATCACCCAGAAATAATACTGTTACCTCATTCATATCTTCCTTTCTTGATCTCAGGTATAA
This sequence comes from Hydra vulgaris, assembly GCF_022113875.1. NCBI lineage: Eukaryota > Metazoa > Cnidaria > Hydrozoa > Anthoathecata > Hydridae > Hydra > Hydra vulgaris. The sequence continues at coordinate 38,754,328 of NC_061168.1, forward strand.
TGCTTGACTCTTTGCTAAATACGAATGTGGTGCAAGTTTTTCCAATTTTCTACATAATAGTTCAATGTATTGAAACACTGCATCTTTATTATGTGTCAAATTTGACCTATCTAATGTTGTCCATGGATCAAATTCAATCTCATTATCTTTATCATTATCATTATCTTTAAATTCTCTAAGTATATCATAAAGTTTTTCAACCAATGCATTCATAGTTGCTGGGCATTTTTTACATTTCTTCATTATACAGTCCTTTATTTGTAATATCACAGACAATATAAAGTAACAATTCTTTGTATGTCACACCAAGAGGATGTAAAAGCAGTTTCAAATTCTGATGAATAGCACAGACGCATACAGAATGTGTTTTTGAGGCACCAACAGTAATACACCATGTAGATCGCAAGGTGCAAATTCTTGAAAATCCTATTTTTATTTCTGAGTTCTTGGTTTTAAAGGCAACAAAAAATTTCTTTAAATTACATAAAAGCAAACGTTTTTGCATGTGGACATTTTTCTTTGTACTTACATAGTCCTTTTTACCAGGCATTATACGGCTTTGTTCATCGTCTTCGTAAAAGGTCTTGACCAGTTAAACTGTTACATCAGGAAGAGCTTTTCCTAATTTACGGTTAGGCATGGTTAAAATACCTTTTTCTAATGTTAACTTACGTGCAGTTCGAGCTACATAGTTTATTAAAGAGCTTTTCCTAATTTAGGATAGGCATGGTTAGAATACCTTTTTTAATGTTAACTTACGTGCGGTTCGAGCTGCATAGTTTGTTACATGCAATGTTTCAGATACCTTTTTTATTGACCAGTCTATTGGTGTCGCAAGTTGTACTTTCGTTGATGTTGATGTAGACTGCAATTTTGTTAGTTAATAATACCATCATGTTATCAAACAAGTTTGCTTTTTACATATACTCATTATTAAAACTTGAGTGTTCTTTAAAACTTTCTTCTGATATATTAAGGGAAATAGCTACCTTTTTTTTAATGGAGGTTGTTAATGCTGTCAATTTTCGTTTACCTTCTCTGATTTTAATTGACTTGTGCATTCCTTTGACCTTAATTGGGGATACTCCGGCAGATGCAAAGTGTGTATCTACTCTTTCTTTTTTATTTTAAATGGATCTTTCATTATCAATATCAAAATCTTCATCATTTTTATTTTCACTTATACTTTTTGATAAACATGTCATAACTTTACTTCGACAGGTTGGACACAGTTTTTTTCCAGGTATAAGATTTAAACCTATGGGTTTGCTTCTAACACAGTATGCATTGTAATCACACGTAGAGATGCTTAAAAAGAAAGTAATTACATTACTTAAATAACAATGATTATATATATTATGTAATTATATTACTATACAATTTGTTATGTTAATAACTATGAAACATTAAACAAATCTTATTACCAAAAAAACTTATTTGACTTATTAATAATGATATTACCTAATCAAATAAAAATATATAAATTTTTACCTCAACACACCTTTTGGTGACTCAGAAATGGATTACAGCAACTTTTCTGATTACCATCATACCTTACAACTAACATATCATGATGGTGTGTGCATTTATTAGTAATTTGTTCTTGTTTCAGATTTGGTCGTTTTTCAAGCAGCTTACAATCATTGCTGTCAATATCTTCAATCAGATTTCTTTGTTGAGAATATGATTGTTTATAACAAGCTCCATAATTATTTACAAAGCAGCAATTACTTTTGTTATCCATATAAAAATATGATGAGGAATACCTGTCGAAACACTTAATACAAGAAATCTTAAATAATCCTAATGTCCCTAACAAGAAAAGTATACTTGAACACAAACAATATCATATCAATATGTATTTATAAAGAACATATTGAACAAGTAGCTATTAGTTTAATAGACATATTTTAAATGCCTAGCTATCTACCAATTATTGTAAATTCTCCATTAACTACATACAAAAAGTTGTGTAAAAGTAAAAGATAACTAAATATAATTTTATTTAGTTATGTAACTTAACATGGTAATGTTAAGTTACCATGTTAAGTTACATAATTGTAATAACTTTGTAATAAGTGTGAAACTCTATTAAAAAGACGTTTTTTTAAAATTTCATTTATTACCATTATAGAAGAATTTTTTTATATTTATATTTTTAAATGAATTTACAAAGTTTAACAAATTTGTTATAATTGAGTTATAGTAAGTTAAACACGATAAAATGTTAAGTTTTGCGTAATAGGTCTTATATAATATGTATCTTATGTATATCTTGTATTTTGCAGCATGTTCAAGAATATTTCTGCATAGTGCACTCTGACTGTTGACAAAATTCGCATATTGATATGAGTAAAAGTGACAACAACCAGAATGCATTTTCGATAAATATTAGTTAGTAAATATAATTATAATAATAATGGTAATAACTTTTTATTATTAGAATTAGTGAGACACTTATGTATAATAGAACTACATTAACTTTGGGGGACAAATATAATGATTTGAGTAAATAATACCCTTGTTTATTACCTCGATTAGAGTAATGTAAGAAAATATTATTTTTATCTAATGAATATTCTGCATAAAATCATTATTTCCTAAGTATTAAATATTATAAAAAAACGTGTTTAAAAAAAGGATTGTTAAAAAAAAAATAAGTATTAGAGAATAAAAAAACACATTTATTATTATATATACAACACATTAACTATGTTGCCTATAAAGTAGGGGTTGCAGCTGATATTTTAGCTTTAGCTATAAACTCATTAGCTTCAGATTAATGCTGAAGCTGATCAAGTCAGTTTAATCAGCTTGATGGCTAAAATTAAAAGGGAATAATACTCCATAAATATTTTATATAAAATATATTTTTATATAGGAATTTATTTAATGAAAATCTAGAGTGACAAAAATTTAAACATACATGTAAAAAATTTTAAATAAAATTTGCCAAAAGTTGTTGCTATTTATAAATGTTGCTGTCTGAGGCTAGACCTAGGACTCACAATATTAAGGGACCGAATTGGGTTTTTAGAAATTTGTTTAAAAAGTGGTGCCCAAAATTCTAATTCCATTTTTAATTATCTTAGGGGGACAAGCTATCTTTTGTTCAAAATGAGTACACTTTGCAAGTATTTCATAGGTTAAAAAAAAAGAAGAAAAAACGATAAAAAACTTTATTTTCTTGTGGAAACTTTATTTTCTTGTGGAGTGGATTTATTTTGGTAAATAAGGATGTTCGTCTAATAATGTAGCCGCATCCGAACATATTAAATTGCATATTAAATTTGACTGTTAAGACGGCAAATGTTTTTAAAGAAATTTGCAACTTCTCACTGCTTCAATAGTCATTCCTTAGTAAAATACCTTTTCAACACCAGCATTAGTGCCTGAACAATCTAAAGAAATTTCTACTCTAAAATGCCGAAAGATTTCTACCCATCTTTTGTCAAGTTCTATTTTCTCAAGGTTCAATTTCTTTAATATTTTTCCATTCAAATATAAATTAACTCTTTGAATTTCTTCAAAGAGAAAATTGTCATTATTAACAATATCTTTTACTTGCTTCAGTACAAATTCGACTGCTGAAGAAACTTCTTTCTATTCAATTTTACTATTTATGAAGGTCCATTTGAAACAATTCAATGCTTTGAAGGTCCATTTGAAACAATTCAATGCTCTGAATTTCATTATCTTTTCTTCGATATATTCATAGCAAATTTTTTAAAATTTTTTAACTCTTTTTAAAAACACATTTTTATTCCGGGATTGGAATCTTCCAAAGCGGTCATTATAGGCTTTTAGATATTATAGGTTTTATATATATCCTTTAATATTGTATTTAGTAGTGTATGTATATACTTTTTTATTTAAATTTTGCTTTAATTGGTTTTTATATATTTTTTTGCAAAAATTATTTTCTGTCACTCTATCCTTTTGAACTTATGTGATTAAGTTTTTGTTTTCTCTTACATATTTTTTCACTCATCTTATCTCATCGGTTCATTCTCTTTTTTTTCATTTTTCTTAGCGTTACTTCTTTTATATTTTTTGTGCTAATTCCAACTTTTAAATATTATTGTTCGTTATACTTCTTTTTTTATACTGCCATTAATGTAATTTACTTTTTTTATTATTTTATTGTTTTAAAATTTTTTTATTTTGTTTGTTTATTTTATTAAGGTGTCACTCCATTGACTAGTTTTTAATTTGAGTGAAACCAAACAAAAATTTGTAAATTAAAATTAAGTTTTATAGTTTCTTAACCATAAGATTTTATGGTTATTAACCATATGCGCATGCGTAGTATGTACAATAAGGTTTTTTTTTATCCTTTTATTTAATTAAATAAATGCATAAAAAAACTTTGCCGTACATTTCACGCATGCGTCAAGACAGTCAAGCATGCCGTACATACTGCACATCAAAGATCAGCCAGAGATATATCTATCTCTCCAATGTTTATAAAGAGATGGATATATCTATCTTTCCAATATTTGTGTATATATTATATACACAAATATTGGAGAGATAGATATATCCATCTCTTTTCACAAATGTAATTTTGACGTTGTTAGAAAAAGAGGTCTGTAGTATCTATCTATCTCTTCAGGTACACAATTATACCTCTCAATTGTGCTGAAAAAGGCAGCCATATGCGCGTGCAAAATTTAAATCATTAACAAACTTGTGTCTGGTGTTTGCCCTGTCCTCTAACATGCCGGAAACGGCAAACAGTATACGCGCGTGAAATTCAAATCACTGTCAAAATAATTTTAAATATTTAATTAATAAAATTCAAATAAAATAATCTAAAAAAATGTTTCAGAAATACAAATGAGTACAAAATTATACAAATTAGTACTTTCAGAATACAGGATTTGAAAAGAGTACGGTTTGTTAAAAAAGAGTACAACACTCAATAAATGAGAATAGTTGGTCACCTTAATTATCTACATAAGTTTTTCGAAGATTTCAAAGTTTTTGCAAAAGATGGTTTTATCTATGAAAATATTGAGTTTAAAATCAATCTTGCTGTTATGCACTAGCTAGAGCATTTGTAAAGTGTATTTAAAAACACAATGGTTATAACTGGTGTGAGTGTTGTGTTTAGAAAAGAGAATGGTGTGGCAAGATAATTCTCCTATATATTTCTTTAATTTCTAGCACTGATTCAGATTTTTTGTCATCAAGAGCATTCTGAACATTTTAGTGGTGTGTTAAATTGAATTAAATTTTGACATGGTGACAAAGTTTCCTTTAAACTTAATGCATCTAGTATGCTTAGGGTAATGTGAAGGTTTGTCAACTTATGGTTAAATTGCCCAAATATTTTAAATTGTTTCAGATTACAGTCAAAACTTTATCTGGCGGATTGTTCCAGATATGTGATTACATTCCAAGAAACTTTTCCAGAAAATCAAGGTCTTAATTAAATATTAAAAAATGGATAGCTTGAACTTAGACTGTTTATAGCATACTCTCGAACAGTTGTTGATAGGGATTGATTTAGCCAAAAATCTATTCAAACTTTTTAGAATTTTCAGTTGTAGTTCTAATTTCATAATATTATATTTTGCTGAAAAAATATGTTAATTTTGCTTTTCAGCTACTAATTTTGTGCAGTTTTATATGTGAGTTTTATTGTAAAGACCTTGAGTACTATCTCCATTCATTAGCATATATAAAAAATAATGCAGTTACATTTTAAGTACTTGATAGATGTACCTCTTTCAAATACAAAACTTTTTCAGGTCAAATAAAAAAGTTTGTTCAAAGACCAAAGGGTTGCTTAAATAAACACGTACATGAAGATAAACAGAAGTTTAGTATTCCTTATTTTGATGGTAGTAATCATTGCATTGAGATGCTGTTTACAGTTTAAAAATTATCAAGGTTTAGAGTGTTTTGTTTCAGCTAATGAAAGTGATAACTGTTTTGAAATTACAAAAAAATATTGTAAAAGTAAAAAGGTTTTAAAAACAGACAAATCTTATGACAAATAGGTTATGTTTGAGGAATTTGCAACTTTTTAGTCGTTTTATACATACATATATATATATATATATATATATATATATATATTATATATATATATATATATATATATATATATATATATATATATATATATATATATATATATATATACTATATATATATATATATATATATATATATATACATATATATATATATATATATATTTTTTCTGATTAACATCGTATAATATTATTACAATGCATGTATACATATGGAATCTCTTAAAATAAAATAATAACGAATATACATTACAACAAAATTAAGTTAAATCAGATAGGGGCTTAAGGAAGATAAGGATAACATTACGTTATTGCAATCTTTTGATAGAACCTCTAGGTACAAGTTTAAATATAACAACGTAAGAATAAATAGCTCGTATAAAAATATAATAATAACAATGTTATCATTAAAAAGTCAAGACAAGGTTAAATTAATCAAAAAAGTAAAAAGAGAAAACTTTATCTTAAGTTCAAATTTTAAAAATTTCTTTTTATAATTGAAACTTTAAATGAATTTAAACTTTTTTTAATTGAAACTTTTTTAAAATGAAACTTTAAAGTCTTCACCATAAGTTTAAATTCCTTTTGACAGTCATTCCATAATTTAGATCCTTGGCAAGATATACAAAATTCTATAAGTTTATTACATTTCCGAGACAATTTAAAGTTTTTATTTCTATTTGATCTTAGACCATACTTTTCATTTGAATTTATTTCAAATTTATCTTTAAAGTTTGCTGGCAAGAGGTTGTTATAGTATCTATACATAAAAATTAGATGCTGATAACGTGATGCTAATAACGTGATAAATAGATGCTGATAACGTGAGCTGACAAATCTGGAGGATTGGTTCAAAGCAAGCAAACTCTCTTTAAATATTAGTAAAACTAACTATGTTTTATTTCATAAGCCATCTAATTCAGATAGTTTGCCTCTTCAACTTTCTCAGTAAGTCATAAACAGAATTATTGTAAAAAGAGTCGTGTCAATGAAAATCCTGGGAGTAATATTTGTGAACATCTTAATTGTTGAAAACAAAATTTCTAAAACAATAGGCATTATGTATAAAACAA
>NC_061168.1:38764930-38804930 GCF_022113875.1 Hydra vulgaris
ATATATAATATATATATACATATATATATATATATATATATATATATATATATATATATATATATATATTATATATATATATATATATATATATATATATATATATGTATATATATATATATATATATATATATATATATATATATATATATATATATATATAAATTATATATATATATATATATATAGAGAGAGAGAGAGAGAGAGGGAGACTTGTATATATATATATATGTGTATATATATATATATATATATAAATATATATATATATATATTATATATATATATATATATATATATATATATATATATATATATATATATATATATATATATATAAAATATATATATATATATAAATATATATATATATATATATATATATATATATAAATATATATATATATATATATATATATATATATATATATATATATATATATATATATAAATATATATATATATATATATATATATATATATATATATATATACATATATATATTTAAAATATATATTACACATATACAAACATTATATATTGAATATTAAATCTTAATAATTAACTTTAACTTAAGTATTTTAGTTATAGACATTGAAAATTTAAATTTAAAAAAAATTAATAAAACAAACAAAAAAAAAAATGTAAATAAAAAATGTTAAAAAAAACATTGTTTCATTTCTTTTTATATTTAAATTTTTAATGCATATAACTAAAATACTAAAGTTAAAATATATTGTTGCGTTAAAAACAGCATCCTCAGTGTTAAGTTTAATCTGTCATTTTTATTTCCTTATTTGTTATCCGGATATGTCTGAATAATTTGAATTTTCAATATTCGACATCCAGATAATTATTAATGTCGGATAATTGGACACCCTAACCGCAGATCCATATTTTATTAGTAAAACGCTTTATATTTTGAACTTGAACCACTTTTACGAATGCCTAAAAAGTAATATTTTAGGTTTTTAAACCTTTTTTTTAACCTATCTATGGCACGTTTGAACAAGTTCTAAAACTTAAAAAATTTTGTTTTAATTTATTCATTATTTTTTTCTTTTTCTTCGTGATCTTGCTTTTTTTTTGCTTTTGAAGTTATTCAAGTATAAAAGCAAAACATGTCACTTCTTGTTATTTTTAGCTATATCAATGTTGTTCTTTATGAGCTTAACAGTTTTTTTCAATCTAACTTTTTATTTTACGTTATTTTAATACTCCACATCCTAACAATCATATCACAGAGCACCGCAAAAGAGCATTTATGGAAAAACATCGGCTGCTGTATTTAGAGGCGGAGGGAAGGGGCATCCATTAACAGCCACTTTTACTTTAGACAATCATGAGGAACAAGAGCCATGAAAATTCTTTAACTAATTGAACTAAGCATGGCGGCTTTGGTAGAATGAAATCTAAAAAATTGAAATCCCACGAAATTCATTATTGTTTTATTATACTTTTATCTTTTTAAAGTCACTTTTTTTAACGCGATTACAAAACCAAGTACATATTTTAATTGGAAGAAGTGCAGCTGTTTCTATTCTTTTTTCGATTTCTTTTGTTCTAATATTATTATTCTTTTGAGACGCAAGTATACTGTCCGCTAACGTAGTAAAATTAAAGTTGAAAAAAAAAATTTTATTTTTTATGATCCTTGCACAAGTCAAAATTTCTATTTTGTTTTGAAATTTTCTTAGCTTATACGCGAGCACGGTAATAACTATTATTTTAGCAGATTATTTTCAAGATAATCATTGTTAATTAACAAATAAATATTTACAACTGATAAACTATTATAAGTTATTGTTTTAGGTCATAAGTAAGAATGAAAACAGTAGTGAGAAACAAAAAATGGCAAAATCTTTAAAGTTTTCAAAGCGAGAAGCATTAGACTGCTCGATTTTCGGATCACCGAAAGATTTTGCAAGGATGCTTCGAACAAAAAAATATATTATTAAATGTTTAATTTAAGAAAGGTGGCGTCTTGGATCTGAAACAACTGGTAATGAGGAACCCACATTTTCTTGCTCATCACATTTTGATTATGAAAAACTGTATCTGCTGTATTCTGATACTTTCATTACAACAATTCAAAGAAACGTGTTATGTTTAAATGAATCCAAGGTCCTTTTAAAGAACAAATATTTCTTGCTGATCAGAGAAAAAAAATATGCAGTGGATTAGTCGAATCATAAGAAACTAAAAAACTCCAAGCACGTGTTGAAGCGAGGGCAAAAGAATTCAGTTATAGTTGAAAATCTATTGCGTTTTGCTTTTTATAGGCTAATGGTGATAAGCTTTCACCATCAAGTTTCTGTAAAGATTACGAGGAAATAGATAAGGATGAGATACCTAAACCTGATGACTACAACTATAATCCTAGACTATTGGCTTCATCTTTTTTACAAATGCATATCAAACTTACTAACACCGACTTAACAAGTCAAAGATTGTTTCAAGCCACGGCTGCCATATGCCCTCCAGGCCTTGTGAAGTGAGATCCAGGCCCCCTAAACATATGACTATGGTTGACAACAGCCAACAGAATATTAAGATTATATGTTCTCGCCGCAGAACCATTAAATAACTTACGTACCATAGTAGAGCTCGTTCTCAGAGTGTATGCACCTTTTTAGTTTCGCACCACAAACCATCATTTAATTAAGAATGGAGTGTGGTATTTTTACAATTTAATTCAATCATCTAGATACTTTGATTAAGTTAACCATAACGTCATAAAATTTCTCGGAATGCTTACTTTACTTCTACAGAAAACACTTTTAATGCTAACTGATAAGAGAGCACATTTCAGAACCCTTGGCTTAAGAAGAGTGATAAAAGCAAGGAATTCCATTGAGATGGTTATAAACGTTGGGGCAAGAAAACTTTATATTCCAAAAACAATTTTTGAAGCGAATGACTACATTGATCTAATTGACTGGTCATCCAACATAGCTACTCAACCACCAGTACTAAAAATAAGGTAAAGGAACCAAAACCAATTGACTAAACTTTTACAAAGTTCCGATGCCACAGCTTCTGAAAAAACAGTAAAATTGGTTACGGAGGCTTCAAAGAAAGTGTTTGGAAATAACAAACGTGAGGTATTTATTCGACCCACTCTAAAATTGAGAAAGACCGTTCCTGAATTTACATACAAGAGGCAGTACAAAACCTAATGACCTCACAAACTAACCATTTTTGTACTCTTTCGTAAAATTTATATACTTATTTTTTAATTCTTTAATAGTATGCTATTATATAATTTATATGTAAGTGTATAACAGTTTATGCTTTATAAACTTTAGTTATATAATGAAAAAATAGCAGGTATGTTGATTTTGATATAATTTCAGGTTCTTTGCTGGAATAGAAAAATTTTTAGTTCGACGTTAAATTTAGTACAATAACTATTCAGACGCATATGCAGCTTTTGCCCGCTACCGCGAAGTATTGTGACGCCTAAAAAATGTTGATAAAAAGATAAAAAAAAAAAATATTTTACTAAATTTTTGAAATTCAAGTCCTTTACCAAAACAGATAACATAAACTAGGGTGTTAAAATTTTGCATGAGGTTGTTTATGTATAGAAACAAGTTTTCCGCTCTACCCCGAAAGCATCATTAAAATTTTTTATTTTTCGAGCTCCCTTCTGGAGCTCGAGATTTAAAAATACTAAATAATAAATTAATTATATATACCTAATCATTAAAAAGCTAAGTATTTGTTAATGTCCGACAAGATCTTTTCTTTTGGCAATTCTATAGAATTTGCTGATTGCTTGAAAGAAAAAAAAATTTTTTATCGAGAACAAATTGGTACACATAAAATGATACAAACAGGTCAAGATATCGAGTTATTGGGCTTTTCTTTCAGAGACCCACTGCTTATAATATTTTAATAAAGTTTCCTCAGGAATACTCAATCTTCTTAACACCGTTTTACGTTAAACTAATACAAGTTTTAAACTTGTATTAGTTTTTAAAAAAAATGCTAACTAAATATCTAAAACCCCAGCTAACACAAAACGTTTGACGAACGTTGCGATCGTTCGAGCACGTTTTATGAACGTTCTTGAACGTTCGCAAGGTTTTTCAACGTTTTGCGTTCGTTGGAACTTTACATTCTCTTTATCAAGATCATTTCATGTTTATTTTATATCAATACCATTCAATACTGTTCACGCATGGGTTTTGGATCCTTGTCTTTATGGAACTTAAACGCTGGTTAACAAAATTGCGAAGAAAGAATATTCATCAGCCCAAATGAGAGCCAATATCAAGGTTTTTTAGATTTCAACGAAAATTTGTGGTTTGTGTCTCATATGATAAGTCGAAGTAAAAGTGACTGTTAATGGATGAATCACCACAACTTCAAATGTTGTACCTATTATGGTTTTCAACTAATATTTTAGGATGCCTCTATTAATCTTTCTATTGTTTGTTGATGATTAATTGTTAATGATTGCCCTGTTTTTCCTAATGACAATAACAAGGTTTTTTAAGGTAAGGTCAGAACAAAAGAGTTCAGTTCTCAGTTCTGTTAAACTCATAAAAACAGTTTTTGCTTTTATTCTCGTACAGCTACAAAATCAAGTATGGAGTAAAAAGCAAAACCACTTAGAAAAACAAAACAAAAAATAAATAATTATAACAAAATATTTGAAAAAAAAAAAAAATTATTAAGACGTTTGTTGTATGAATTTGCTTGACGTTTTAAGCAACATATATGTGATGCTTCTTTCAAAAAACTTAAAACAAATCAGATAAGTTACTTTAATGCGCAACATGTGGAAAAAACTGCATAAACTTGCAATTTTATAGACAGATTTTTATATAATATTTTCCATAAATAAAACAAAACATGCATTTTTATTTGGTTTTTCTACTTAAGCAGAAACTCTGAAAATTTTTTATTTTTTTGAGTTTTTGAACTTTCCTTTAACGTGCCAAAGTCAAAAATATGACTTTTGGACACTTAAGAATTCCCTAAAAGTGGTCTCAATTCCTAGTTTAAAATAATTTACAAAGATAGATACATACACACATTCACACACGTACATATATATATAAATATATATATATATATATATATATATATATATATATATATATATATATATATATATATATATATATATATATATATATATATATATATATATATATATATATATATATATATATATATATATATAATATATATATTTATTAAATATACATACACATATATATATATATATATATATATATATATATATATATATATATATATATATATATATATATATATATATATATATATATATATATATATATATATATATATATATATATATGTATATATATATATATATGTATATTTATTCAGTAATCAATAATTATTTACAATTTTATTAAAATCGCACAATAAAAACAGTTCGTGGTACGAGTTTATCTAAACTGCATATTCTAATTATTGATGGAGAGAGGCTGACAAAAACCCCTCTTTTCTGACAGTATTTGCAATTATAGCTGCGTCAGCCAAATTGCATGAATAAATCGTACACAGCCAAAATCCAAGATTCTTGTTTTAAGCAAAAATAGCCTTAAAACAAGAAAAAAATGACTTGTCCGCCACGTAAGAATAATTTTTCTTGTTTCAAGAATTTTTATTCTTAAAATAAGAAAATTTTTTTTTGTTTTAAAAACTTTTTTTCTTAAATTTTTTTTTTTTCTTGTTTCAAGAATGTTTATTCTTAAAACAAGAATTTTTATTCTTAATGTAAGAAATTTTTATCTTGTTTTAAGAATTTTTATTCTTAATATAAAAACTTTTTTTCTTAATATAAGAATTTTTTTTTTTGTTTTAAGAATTTTTATTCTTTATATATATAACGAATAAAAATTCTTAAAACAGGAAAAAAAATTCTTATATTAAGAAAAAAAATTCTTATAATAAGAATAAAAATTCTTAAAACAAGAAAAAATTTTCCTCTTTATATATATAAAGAATAAAAATTCTTAAAACAAGAAAAAAAAATTCTTTTATTAAGAATAAAAATTCTTAAAACAAGAAAAAAAATTCTTATATTAAGAATAAAAATTCTTGTTTTAAGAATAAAAATTCTTAAAACAAGAAAAAAAAAATATTTAAGAAATAAAGTTCTTAAACTAAAAAAAAAAAAATTCTTACTTATATAAGAATTTTTTTTCTTGTTTTAAGAACTTTTATTTTTAATATAAAATTTTTTTTCTTGTTTTAGGAATTTTTATTCTTAATATAAGATCTTTTTTTCTTGTTTTAAGAATTTTTATTCTTAAAACAAGAACTTTTTTTCTTATTTCAAGAAATTATTTTCTTAAAATTATGTATTTTTTTCTTGTTTCAAGAATTTATACTCCTTAAAAAAAATCATTTTTTACTTGTTTCAATGTTATTTTTATTTAAAAAGAGATTCTATTTATTTTTCAATAATAATACCCCTGAACTATAAAATAATATTGCAAAAGTACTTTTTCTATAGAAAAAATGAAACATTATTTTTAAATTAGAATGATATATGATAAGAATATTCAAAAAGCATTTATACATTTAAACAGTAAATCTAATCGTTGAAATAACAAATTATTCTATGAAATGTTTTATTATTGTTCATGCTTGTAGCGGCAATACTCCTCCTATGTCCAAGAAAAGTGTACTCCAATAAGTTCCATCATGAAGTCAGAAAATGAAAAACTTCATAAAATAATCTTTTGCCACACATAAAATCACTTCGTCTCCATCGTCTGTTACGTACTGATTTTTTATACCTGAAAATAAACTTTACAAACTCAAAATTAAACAATTATATCTTTTCATATCTTAAGATGTATATTATATATATATATATATATATATATATATATATATATATATATATATATATATATATATATATATATATATATATATATATATGTATATGTGTATATATATATATATATATATATATATATACATATATATATACATATATATATATATATATATATATATATATATATATATATATATATATATATATATATATATATATATATATATATATATCTATTTATATATTTATATATATATATATATATATATATATATATATATATATATATATATATATATATATATATATATTTAGGGTGTCCCAAAATGACATGAATTTTTTTAGTTTTTAACTATTTCTAGATTTTCAAACAGTTTCATATGTATTTTTATTTACTAAAAGCAAAAAAAAAAAAAAAATCAAAAAATTTTCATATTTGACCCCCCCGCCGCTCTTTTTTTTGTGTTTTTTTTCTAAAAAAATGACACAAAGGACTAAAATTATTTTTGATAATCAACTATGTTCGTATTTTATATAATTTTCTTGTGTAATTTTGTTTCATAAAACATAATCAATAGTTATTTTCAAAAAAAAATTCATATTTGACCCCTCCCCCCTCATAACCCCTTTAATGTGTTTTTGCCCTAAAACAATCCTTAATATACTCCTTTTATATATCTATTATTTATATCCAATATAATTAACTGTTATTATAATTTCAAATAGTTTTGTAATAAATAAAAATGAAAATTTATTAAAAATAAATTTTCACCTGGTTTATGACCCTCCCCCCCCCCCATCCTTTCTAATATTACCTTTGTCGTATGATTTTTTTCTGCCTAAATAAGGAATTTTATAAATTATAATTTTTAATTAAAACAAAAAATTTGATAAATACTCAATTATTAAACAAAGAAGGATAGAAATGATTGGTATAAGTTAACAATATTAAAGCACAATGGGAATAAGTACTAAGAAGTTCAAAATCTCATTTTTTTTAAATTATAACAACAAAATAACAATATTTTAAAGGTATAATAAAAAGAGATTTTTTAAAGCATATTTTCAAAAATTAAGTTTTTGAATTGCTTGTTTATTTATGTGAGGAAGAACTTTTCGGTGGTGTTCTACTGCACGTAAAAGAAATTCTTTCTGCTCATCATCTTTTGTAATAGATGTTGCATAGTCTTGAATTAGTTTTACAGCTCGTTCTGCTGTATCGTTTACAGATTTCAGTGATTTGATATGCTCAAACATGTGATTAAAATTTGTGTTAGTTTTCCAAAACTTTGGGGATTCTACCAACCAACCGCCATCCTCATTTGAATATCCGAATAAATTTAGAATGTTACTTGATTTTGGTCCAATTAAATCAGTCAAACAAGTACTCTGCTTCAGAAGAGGAAATTGTGGAAAGCCTATATCATGTTCACAGTTTTCTTTTATATTTTTCAGAATTATTTTAGCCATTTTAGTTTTATCTCGATCAGATACCTTATCAGAAAATAATGAAAGAGGGGACATTTCTTCAGTTAAATACCAAAGATGCCGATTAAATGTTTCCAGGGCAGCAACAGCAACATCATTGTCAATTTTTTTATAAATAAGCATTTCTTTGTAGAATTCCAGGTCATTAAATGGAGCATCGACTGTGCTTGTGCACGTAAGCCATATTTTCACATAAAATAGTAAAGTAAATTTACAAAACCTTGACAATTTCTCTATAAAACTTTCTTCATACTCTGCCAGGTCAGCAAAAGCAAACATCTTTGATGTGTACAAGATTGTACACATCCATCTAGCATGATGGAAGGCTCCAGGTTTGTGCCACTGTATATTTATTTGTTTTGGATTGAGTAATTGCAAAGCAAGTTGACAACATTCTCGATAATCATCTCTTAATATTTTTCGAGATTTCCGGTTAAGTAAACCAGACAAAAAAATTATTACTTCTGCTTTTTTGGTCTTTAATACTGGTTCTTCGATCTTTATTTTTCTAAAAGTAGTATCTGAAGTTAATGAAAGCTTAGGCCATACCTCATTTTTAAAGTGTCTAAATGGCTCATAATTTGGAGATCTGCATTCTCCAAAAACTTTGAAGTAAACAGATGACAAAACTCTTTCAAAAATATGGTGTCGGCAGGCGCACCAAAGTAACTTTTTGTTAAAGTGTTCTTCAATTAACTTTGCAGAACCATTTATCCAACCTGAATTTGATGGAGTTGTGTCAAAAATCATTGCCACAAGTGTTTTTTCCAGTTTCCATGTCTTTACAGCATCTATGGTAGCTGTTGCCTGACTTCGCCCAGTTGTATCAGGAATCCTGGATACACACAACAATTTCCCTTCAGGTGCACTTGGTTTTCCTGTTACAACAATAGCCAAACGTTCCACTTTACCATCGACCTCAGATACCAGCTTTGAATCCCAGTGAATGGAAGAGTACATGGGTGAAATGAATGTTTTCTTAAGATCATTTGAAACTTGCTGTCGAATTTTATTACCTGATCTGTACGCTGTGCTTTTTGAGATAGATATTTCATCTAAATTGTGACCTAATGCTTCAGCTACAGCTAAAATGATTCCAGATCTTTCTCTGTTGGATAGATTCAACCTATCAGCCATTAAGGAAACTTTAGGGTTTTCTAATATCTTGATTTTTTTTTTCTGTCTAGCAATAGTACTTTCTTCATTTTTATTATGAGTTTTGCCTTCATTATCAAATGCTGCCAATACATTGAAGCTTTTTTCTTTTATGTTTTCTTTTCTAGATTTCTCTTTTTCAATAGCCTTGATTTTATTTTTCTCTTTTTCCTCCATTCTTTTCACTTTCATAGCATAACTCTTGTCTAATGGGCCCAAAAATTGCTTTTTTAAGTGACGTTGATCTGAGAGAAAGTCTATATCTGAGATCTGACTATTGATACTACGCAAGGTATCTTTTCTTATCAAATTTTCGGCATTTGATGCTGCAATATCAAACAATAATGATAGTTTATTAGTAAAACTCAGAAGTTGAGCTGCATAACTTTTTTTTTTTTGCATTTTTAATCAAGTTCTCTCTAAGATGAATCAGATGTAGTATCATTCTGACAATATCTTTCTTCTGTTTTATTGGAATTCCTGCCATTTTCCAAAAAACATAAACTTTTTCCCAAACTACAGATGCAACTTCTTTTTTACCAGTTAATTTCAATTCAAATCTTGTAAGATAAAGATAATGGCGTACAACATCTCCATTTGTTGGTAGCTGACTATACATCTTTGCTTCAAGGGTAGGTAATAATTTACCAACAATATTATCAAACTTCTCATCATTTTTCCTCAATTTACTATTTCTCATAACTGATCAAATATTTTTTATATATGCTATTATATCTATAGATAAAAAAGTAGCTATAAATTATAAAATTATTTGAATAATGTATGTAACATTAATATTCATCATAAAAAATTTTCTCATCTCAAGCATTGAATAATAATATTTAATAATTTTTGAGAATCGTTGAATTGAAACAAATTATGTTTACTAATATTAGCTATGATACATAGTTTAGAATTATAATAGTGATCAATATTGATACAAAACATATTTAATACATTTATATATTTAGCCTAAAATCAGTTTAAAAGTGAATAATTTTGAAAAAGTGGGCGGCAGAGGGGGTAAAAACTTTAAAAGAAGGGCGGGGGGGTCAAACTTCAAAATTTTTCAAAAATCTTCTTATTTTCACTTTTAACAGACAAAACTACACACAAAACTAAAGGAAAAAAAAAATTTTTTTTTTTTGGGACACCCTAATATATATATATATATATATATATATATACATATATATATGTATAAATATATATATATATATGTATAAATATATATATATATATATATATATATATATATATATATATATATATATATATATATATATATATATATATATATATATATATGTATATATATATATATATATATATATATATATATATATATATATATATATATATATATATATATATATATATATACATATATATATATATATATATATATATATATATATATATATATATATATATATATATATATATATATATATATATATATATATATATATATATATATATATATACATATATATATATATATATATATACATATATTTATAAGTTTTTAAAAAAAAACATACAAACTTACAGCTTTTTTATTTGAAAGTAATTGCAGCAAGTACTTTATTAAGTGTTTAACTTTACTATCTAAAAACACATTCCTTATATAATTATTAATTGATTTCAATACATCATTGTACCCATCTCTAAACCTAACCAAGCAAAAACATAAAAATGCCTGAGGTTGGCAATTTTTTGCTGACCTTGTTTTTATCATTTATAGTTAAACCTTTTTAAAAATTGCTTTATGTTTGCCGATTGTTATCTGATGCCAACATAAAACAGTTTAAGGTTGACAATTTATTATTCATTTTAGTTTTATTAATTTTGAGGGTTGTGTATGCATGCATACCTACCTGTATTTGGATGGCAGTGGGCGAGGAACTGCCGACTTGTGTATTCCATAATGCAAAAGTGTATCAATGTCTTCATTCTTGGTTAGTCAACTGTGACAAAAGACTTTAATACATGAGCTATGTCGCCAACAATCTGAATTAAATAATAATAATAAAAAAAGAATACAACTTGAAAAAGCAGAGAAAACTTATAGAATAAGCCATTAGAGGACATAGCAGTTTTGAAAAATACCTCATTTAAAAACGGATTTGTGATTTTCAAACACTATTTAATTTTATCCAATAAATTTATAAAATCATAAATGAAAAAAAAAATCTTAACATTAGCACATTAGGGAAACATTGATATTTCTCTAAAAACTATCAACTCTATCAACTCTCTCAATTAAAAATTTATTTACCCAGATTAATAAATTAAAATTCTATACTTAGATCAATTAAAATGCACCAGAACAAAGTTCTAGTGCATTTTAATTGACCATGTTATAAAAGTAAGGATAAAAAAAGTAAAAAATTAAAATTAATTAATAATACTAAATTTACTAATTGAAAAGTATTGTTTCCTTTACTTACTTTACTTTGCATGTATTTGAAAACTTGCAATTGTTTAAAAGAAAACACACACATATATGTCATATATGTGTATGTATGCAACATAAACATGGATATTTAGAAATAGTACTAATACTAATCTTAAGTAAAAACCAATTGTATAATAATAGCAATAACAATATTAAAACAGTTATAACGAGGTAAGTAATGTTAACAAATATATTTATATTAATATAATAATAACAATAATAATAGTAATAATAATATTGTTATTATTAAATTTAATATTAAACAATAACAATAAGTAATAGTGATATGAATAGAAAAAAATAATGTTGATGTTTGTATTACATACAATCATACCAAAAGCAATAATAATAACCAAAAGCAGTAATAATAAGCGTAACCTTTTACGAACAGTAATTACATTTCTCCAAATTAAAAAGACATAAAGTTGAGTTTTAGTAGTAAAGTTTAGTGATATAAAGTGAATATAAAAAATAATTATTCTATGAACAAAAAATGATAAATTTTATTTTTATTTTATGCATTGGTTTGTGATGTGATTTGTTATGTTCATAAAGGCAATTTATACACCTAGAGGTGTATAATTTGTCTTTATAAAAAGAGAAGCAAGCCATCCCCCTCCTCTGTCAGAACCAAATAAAAATTTTTTAATTACAATTTAACAAAGAAGTTTTAAAATGCTTTTTTAAAGAAAAAGAAATTAGAATAAAAAACTATTTTACCACATTACAAGATGCATCTGAGTATACATTATCATGTAAAGGAACAGATTAACCACTTCTACCTGAGAAAAAAATACACAAAAAAACAAGTTTTTTGAAATAAAAAATGATATAATTTCTTGTCTGGGCTTCTAGTAAATAATTTAATTTTTAAATTACATTAATGAAACAAAATGAATAATTTTTAACAATAGACACCATGTAAAGGTAAGCCAAAGCTAACTATCAATTTGCAAACCACAAAACTTACGGTACCTACTTGCAAACCACTAAACTTACTGTACCTTATTTGCAAGCAACAAAACTTGCGATACTTATTTTGCAAGTCACAAAATTTGAAGTACCTATTTGCAAGCAGAAAAACTTCCAATACCTATTTGTAAGCCACAAAACTTGCTGTACTATATTTGCAAGCCAAAAAAACTTGTGGTACCTCTTTGCAAGCCACAAAATTTTTGTACCTTATTTGCAAGCAACAAAACTTGTGGTACTTATTTGCTAGTCAAAAAACTTGGTGTACTTATTTTCAAGCCACAAAACTTGCAAAAGCTGTTTGCAAGCCATAAAACTTGTGGCAGTTATTTTTCTGTTAGGTCACAAGTGCCACTGGGCCATATGCATGCTTCATTCGAAAGAATTATTTTTGCGTCACCTTATAGAAGGCGTTGATGGACCAACATCATGTAGTACTGGAATTATAGGTCATGTGCGAAAATTTCTTCCTGATGTTAATAAAATGGAGTATAATCCTCAATTTAAAGCTCTTCCAAATGGAGAGAGCTTTGTCGATATTCCAGAAACAATATTAAAAAATATGTCAACAGATCAGAAACAATGTTACAAGCTATGTAAAGCAGTTAAGATTGGTTTATTGCCACCTAATCTTAGAGAAATTCAATGTGGCCCCTTAAGTCATGCCAGATGGCTCACTACTGGCATGAGAATAGTCTTTATGTGGACAAAGAAACACAACTTAAATGATCAAAATTCGCAAAATCTAGAAATACTTATTGTATTTTGTTTACAATTTTACTTTAAACTTTTTTTTGACATAAAGGTCAAAAACAGACTTGAAAATGCTTCTTATCACATTCTGTCATAATTGAGAATTCTTAGAATGCAACCTGATAGAGTAAAAGAAAAAGTAAAAGAAATCGCATACCACAATAGTGGTATGCGATCATACACACAGTTAGGGGCTTGGTATGCGAACCATGAAAGTGTACTAATCTCTTTATTATCTAGTAATAATGCAGAAGATTGCAATTTTGCAGTTGATTAAATTTTGAAACTAAGGGGTAATGATATCCTTGGAGATATGCAAATCTGACCAAGAAAAACACCTAAACTTAACTTTGCAGCAACTACTCTTCAAGAGCTAGTTAAATGGGAAAATGGTGTTGTAGAAGAACCTGTTTTTACTTGTTCGCTCACCAGAGATAAGTTGTTATTACCTAGATTGATACCTTTAATAACTCCTTCGATTAAAATTCCTACTAAAAGTACTGAACGTGCTTTAAAACATGTGACAGTAGCACCCATGTCAGTAATTGGACCATATGCAAGAGATGGGTATATTAGAGCTAGAGCTCAGCATAGAGAGTTGCTACCTATTTTTAAAACAAAGAAAGAAATTTTAATAAATTTTTAACTTCAATAGATTTTTATTTTATTTGTTTTTTAATAGTGTTTTAGTAGTTCTATCAAAATATTATTGTGGTAAGATAGGGGGATAAACCACCTATTTTTTGGTGAAAGTATAAAAAACTGTTATAATCAAATTTTTTAATCATTAGAGCCTCATAAAAAATTTAATACCCCCCTCCTTCCTCTAAAAAATGCAGAACCTGCACTGCAGATAGGATCCATTTAAGATCATGATTTTAAAAAATCTAAAAAACTTTCAATAATCTGAAAATATTATTTGCATTTAATATTTTATCGCAATAAAAATGAAAATATAAAATACAATAAAGGACATGTGACAAATTAGATTTTACTAATTTTTGCTATTTCTAAAAGTCCATATTTGGGTATCAAAACTTTTTCCGATCAAAATTTTTCTTAGGAAACCCTTTTTAAAATTTGATTTTACATAAAAGTACACTTTTTCCTAAGCTTTTAGAAAAAAAAAAAAATTCGCTGTACCTTAATATATATATATATATATATATATATATATATATATATATATATATATATATATATATATATATATATATATATATATATATATATATATATATTTATATATATATATAAACTTGTCGACAAAATTTTAAATGAGTTTGATAACAGCAAATCAGCATTGTTTATTCACATAATCTGGGCAAATTCTTTTTTATCTAATTTAAATTTTAAATCTACAAAATAAAAAACGAGCAAGTCGCTTGATATTTTCTAAACATTTTTCTTAATTTTTTCA
Source organism: Hydra vulgaris (assembly GCF_022113875.1). Classification (NCBI taxonomy): domain Eukaryota; kingdom Metazoa; phylum Cnidaria; class Hydrozoa; order Anthoathecata; family Hydridae; genus Hydra; species Hydra vulgaris. The sequence continues at coordinate 38,780,019 of NC_061168.1, forward strand.
TCAAACCACAAATATCAATATAAGTACTCAATATATTCAATAAATAACTTTTTTTGTAATGATTATCTTTTATCAAAACAAGCTAGTTTTTTGAGGGCCGCGAGTAAGGAACTTACTTTTTTTTTTATCGCAGAAGTAATAAAAAAACTTTTACTTCAACTTAACATTTTAAATATGTGGCCAGATATTTCATTGTGTAGGTAATTTTAGGTCAAATCATGATATTCTACTTAATGTACAATACGCGTATTGCCTTTTTAGCAATAAGATTCAATTTTTGTGCAAGACTTTATTTGGCAATTTTAAGATAAATTTTACCTATAATGTTCTATAACATGCACACTCTTAAAGAACATTTATGATGCATAAATGTGGTCACTCTTATGGGTGTTTAAACCAGACCTTTGATCTATGCTGAAATATAAATTCAATTACATAGGTGAAATCAATGTAAAAACACCATTAAATTATTGTTTTTATTCTTCTTGAAGTAATTACATTTGTTAACGATGATTACCCGAACTTCCTTGTTTTTTTAAAGGGATCACAAACTCTATATAGGTACTACCAAGCTGATAACGCTTCTTAATAAAAAATGTTAAGTGGAGTTAACAATTTAGTAGTGTATTGTTTTTAAAATATTGGTAAACTGTATATATTAATATAAGTTAACAAAAAATGTTTTTTAAAGAACTGCAATTACTAAAAGGAATTATTTTAGATAGAAACAAGTTTAAGTTATAATTTTGTTCAAGATTTAACAAATTTTACTTTATATTAAAGATGTAAAGTCATTTTACATCACCTTTCCAAATATACCCAACGTTAGGGCTTTTTTAAAACGCAGTACTATTTAAATCGATTTCTATCACAAAATGGCAACAAAAGAGTAATAAGTTAATAAAAATATTGCAAACTACCTATTAAAAAAAAAATTAAAAAAAAAACATTAAAAAAAAAAAAAAAAGTAGTTTGAGTATAAAAACAAGTATTTTTAAACTGCCAGGGGGTGGGTGGGGCGCTAGGGGGACTATAGCCCCGGTCCCCGCAAATTTAGGATCTCCAAAAAAATTTAGAGGACCTTTTTTTTCTTTTCAAAGTCATTTTTAGTTTCTGGCCCATAAAAAGACCTCCAAAAACAAAAATAGCAACGGACCCTAAGAAGTCTCTATCCGCCACTGATTCGTATTGTGCTTAAAATAAAATTTAAAATTTAACTTTTATGCATTATGTTTTTTGTATACATTATATTCACATTGAAATTAAAGAGAAACTTTTTTTTTGATGTATTTTTTTACTGTGAAACTCTATTATAATGGAATGTGACGGATAGGTTATATTTATGGAACTAAAAGCTTTTAAATTGTTTTTTACAGATCCACTCTTTTCCATTGATTTTTCTATATTTTTTGCAAGCAAAATGTCTGATTTTAACGAAGTTTACCCAACATCAGATATAAATAAAGATAATTAGGTTTTTAAATGCAAAAAAATGGTTTTATTGTTATGCATCAACCTTACTTTTTAATCATTAATATTTTTTGACTTTGATATAAAATTGTACACTTGTAATATTTACAATAATTTCATAATAATATTGTGAAATTAATATTACAATAATAAGTATAACAATATATACAATAATAAGTATAAGTTATTATTAATGTATATTAATAATATACATAATAATAACTTACAATACCTATACCTTTAAATACTTGTAATATAATACTTATGTTTATAATACTGATAAAATTTTTTATTGATATGAACTTTTGCATTCAAACTTTAGTTATAAAACTTTAATTTAACTTGATAACTTTAACATAAATAACAATAACTAAAAAAAGATAATAGTTATTATATAGACTAGCAGTAAGCAACCCGTAATACGGGTTAGTAGTAGATAAATCATTACTAACAATTTGATATTTATTTACTTTCTCTAATAAAATATAAATTTATTTATACAGTAAGCAACCCGTAATACGGGTTAGTAGTAAATAAAAAAAAATTACTAACAATTTGATCTTTATTTACTTTCTCTAATAAAATATAAATTTATTTATACATTTTTTTAGTTGAGCTCACTTTTATTTTTCTTGGCTTCTTAGTTTAAGAGAACTCTTAGCTTCATTAAAGATAAAGTTAATCATTTCTTTTGCAATGTTCAGACATTGAATGCGCAAATCACAACCATGTAGTAGTTAAAAATGACTTGAATTATACGCACAGAACATCGATGTCAAATTTTCAAATTCCGTAAAATTGTTTAGGTAAATATTGGGAATATATTCTACTCTCAATTTTGCTTTAAGCTGAGTCGTTTCTTTTTTTTGAAACTTTTCATTTTACTGAGTGAAGAGCTTAAAAATATGTCACTATCGCACCTAAACTTTTCAATATTATTAATATATTTTTTAAATATTTTTAAAACATCTAAAATATTACACCCAAACTTGTAGGCATAGAAGTTGGATATCTGAAAAAACTATAGTTTGAAAAATATATCGCAATTCCGAAAAGGGCTTAGCCCTGCATACGGATCCTATATTATTATGATAAAGATTATAATTAAACCAACCTTTTTTTTAATTAGTAACCCAGCAGAAACTTGTTTATAAAAAAACAATAAAGGAATATATGGATTTACTTTAATAGCTAACGTGTATCAACATATTTATTTCAGCATACATCCAATCAATATTTATACTAATTTAAAAAATGTCCGGAATACATTTTGCCTTAACTTGGCGTTAAATTATTAGTTTTATTTCATTAATTTTTGTATTGATCAGGTTAAAAATAAAAGCAATTGGATTTTACTCAATATTTTTGAAGTAATTATTCAGCTTTAATAAAATTGATAAAATCATATAAGACAGTTAAAAAATATATTTAAACCTTTGTTCACTTTTTGAAAATCCGTAAAAAAGCAAGTATTAAGTTTACATATCTTTAAAAGAAATTTATTTACATGATATATAATTAAATATGTAACAAAAATATTTTAAAACAGAAGCATATATAAAACACATTTTTCTTAAAAAAACAAAGTTGAAGCCACCATTTACAGCACCGAGGAGCCAAGCATAGCCTATTGTAAAGAAAACCATATCAAATAATTTAAAATATTTATTACCGATAGGGACGGCAATTAAACATATTTAAAAAGGTACGTGATTCCATATTAGTAGGAATGTTATAGAAAAGTATATTAAAAAAGTATATTTAAAAAGTATATTTAAAAAAAAAGTGCATTAAATAGAAAACAGATTTTTAAAAACACCTAATTTTGTAAGCATTTAGCCAATGATGTTCAATTTTGAAACCAGTATCTTTAATGAAAAGCCGACTTGTTTAACTAATATCATTCAAAGAATAAAATTATTAACACTTAAAGATAAAGAAAAAAAAAAATGAATGAGATATGAACAATCGTACTATAGTATTATATAAATAAGTAGATATATATGAAAAAAACAACAACAACTGGAAAACAATATACCTGCTTTTAATAACATATTGTGATACTGCAGCAGTTGCTGTAGGGATGCAGCTGTTCTTTTTGGTGTTGTTCAAAAACGTAATTTTTAAGTTGGCCTTTAGTAAACTTTAGTTTAATTTAAAAGACATCACAACGGATTTAAAATATTCTTAATAAAAAGAGCAAAACATAAAATGCTTTAAGGAGCCAAACTATAAACATAAAAGATAAAGAATGGAATCGAGATAAATAAATTTTATTTATATAGCTAAATATATTGCCTTGGGTTTTGGTAAATTTTAAAAGCAGTACCAAATAATTGTTTTTAACAAAAGAATGCAGCATCATTATATTATGATAATTCGATAATGAATCAATTCAACTTTCGATTTTAGAATTTAGGGAGGGGTATTTAAGAGGGCTTTAAATTTGAAGTCAGGTTTAATTGGTGAGAAAACAATTAAAAATTTTATTAAAAAAGATTAAAACAAATCAAATATACAACGTAATATATATATTTAAGAAAAAATATATTTAAAAAAATTACAAAATTATAATAAAAAAAACACCGAAACAAAAAATTACAAAATTAAAAAAAAAAAAAAAAACGAAGAAAAAGCAGCAACTAAAAAGTCATAAATATCTCTACTGATAGAAGACATTTACTACCTTTTGGTTACTGTTTTTTCTTCGGTGTCTCCCAACACCCCGGTATGGATCAGCCCTCCATTTAAAGGAGGGCTCATCCATACCGCCATTACGAACTTAAACTAATTTTTTAAATAAATTTAATCCTCAAAGATTAAATTTCTTTTATTATTGAAGAAATTGAATTAGATTTAAGAATGAGTCGACTTAAATGTTTGTTTGTTTTTGTATTTAAATGATGACAGTATTGAAGCAAGTTAGTTAAAAAGCATTTTTAAATTTTTAAAAAGAAATAAAAATACTTTTCAATATATATCTGTTTTCTTTGAGGTAGATTTAAAGTTTTAGGTTTTTAAAATCATATATATTTTAAAATCATATATATAAATCATATATCTTTGTTTTTCTATTTAGACGTTGGTGATAATATTGAAACAAGTAAGTTATATAGCATTTTTATATTTTTAAAAAAAAATAAAAATACTTTTCAATATATATCTGTTTTCTTCGAGGTAGATTTAAAATTTCAGGTTTTTAAAATCATATATACTATAAGATTAAATTCTTTTTTACTTTAAAAATATCTATATTATAGTTACACTGAGTCGTAGAAAAAAAATTAAAGTTTATTAATAAGGTAGTAGATTATTAAAGTAGATTAAATTGTTTGATCTATTAAAGCTTAAAACTTACTCCCTCCAATATAATTATATAATATATATAGTATATATTATAAATAAACCTCCACAATTTCCTTGGTTTAACAACTCGATTATGATTAATAACAACTCTGTAAACATGAATTTTCTAATAACCTAAATAAATTACAGGTAGACAAACATAAATAACACAATTAAATCCTAAACTAAAATTCATTCATGCAAGACAAATTATTTTATATTTATTGAAGAGCCAGAAACATATTTTTTTTCAAAGAGCAAAAGTATTAACAATATTAAAGATAAATTTTACTTATAACAAAATTTTCAATAAAAATTAAATTAAGATAAATTTATAACAAAATGTTGTCATGGCTTTTATCCCAATAACCAAAACTAAGTGAAAGCATGAAACTACCCATAAATATATTTTAACGCTAGACACAATTTAAGAATTAAAGTAATCTATAACACGAAGCTTTAAATTTAAAATTACAATTTAAAAAAGATTACAATAAATTAATTACTTTTAAATTTAAAAAAAATTTTAGATTACTTATAATTTTAAGCTACTAAATATTATCTACTTAATGTCAACATAGACATTTTGAACTCGTACCATGAAAGGTTAAAAGGAAATCTTTAAAAAAGCACGCGGTAAAGAAAAGTCTAGAAACTACTTAATAAGTGTATTTTACAGATACAGAACCGTACCGTAACTATAAAACAATACGCGTAACTATGCGCATTAATAATAATATTAATTCGGTTATTCATTATTAAGATTATTACCATATATTTATTATAATTAAGTTACAGTAAGTTAAACACTATAAAATGTTAGTTCTTGGTAATAGGTCTTATATGATATGTTATATCTTATGTATATCTTGTATTTTGCAGCATGTTCAAGAATATTTCTGCATGGTGCACTCTGACTGTTGACAAAAATTGCATACTGATATGAGTAAAAGTAACATCAACAACCAGAATGTAGTTTTGATAAATATTAGTAATAACAGGTTAGTTAATATAATTATAATTATAATGGTCATAACTTTTTAATATTAGAATTAGTGAGAGACTTATGTATAATAATATTGCATGAACTTTGGGGGACAAATATAATGATTGGAGTAAATATTACTCTTGTTTATTACCTTGATTAGAGTAATGTAGGAAAATATTTTTTTTATTTAAAGAATATTTGACAAAAGTCAATATTTTCTACGTATTAAATATTATAAAAAAACGTGTTTAAAAAAAAATTGTATTATAAAACTAAAAAATAAGTACTTAAGTATAAAAAAAACACATGTATTATTTTAAGGTATATACATCACATTAACTATGTTGACTACAAAGTAGGGGTTGGAGCTAATATTTCAGCTTCATCTTTAAACTCATTAGCTTCAGATTAAAGCTGAAGCTGATCAACTCAGATTAATCAGCTTGATGGCTGATATTAAAAGGGAATAATACTCCATAAATATTTTATATAAAATATATTTTTATATAGGAATTTATTTAATGAAAATCTAGAGTGACAAAAGTTTAAACATGCATGTAAAAAATTTTAAATAAAATTTGCCAAAAGTTGTTGCTATTTATAAATGTTGCTAATCAGCTTGATAGTTGATAGTAAAAGAGAGTAATATTCCATAAATATTTTATATAAAAACATATTGGAATTTATTCAATAAAAATCTAAAATAGTGACAAAATTTAAACATACATGTAAAAAATTTTAATTAAAATTTTGCCAAAAGTTGTTGCTATTTTATAAATGTTAGCGTCAGAGCCTGAGCCTAAACTCACAAATTAGGGGACCCAAATTGGTTTTTAAAGATTTGTTTAAAAAGCGGTTCCCAAAAATCTAATTCCATTTTTAATTATCTTAAGGAGATCTACTATTTTTTGTTCAAAATGAGTACACTTTGCAAGTATTTCATAGTTGAAAAAAAAGGAGAAAAAACGATAAAAAACTTTTATTTTTTTTAAAAACATATTTTTTTCTTCAGAGTGTTTTTTTTTCTAAATGAAGATGTTTGTCTAATAATGTAGCCACATCAACAACTTTCAATTTGCATATTAAATTTGACTGTTAAGACGGCAGAAAATGTTTTTACAGAAAGTTAGCAATTTCTCACTGCTCCATCAATCATTCCATAATGAAAATACCCTTTCAACAGCAGCATTAGTGCCTGGACAACATAAAGAAATTTCTATTAAAAATTTTAAATATTTATGTGGGATATGTTCTACTCTATAATGCCGAAAGATTTCTACCCATCTTTTGTCAAGTTCTATTTTCTCATGGTTCCATTTCTTCAATTTTTCTTTATTTGAATATAAATCTACTCTTCGACTTGCTTCAAAGAGAAAATTGTCATTGATAACAATAACTTTTACTTCCTTCATAACAAATTCGACTGCTGAAGAAACTTCTTTCCATTCAATTTTACTATTTAGAAGGGTCCATTTGAAACAATTCAATGTTCTAAAGTTTACAATACATTCTTCGATATATTTATAGCAAATTTTATAAAAAATTTTCACTTCTTTTAAAAACTCATTTTTTATTCCGGAATTTGATCATTCCAAATTGGTCAGTTTATAGGCTTTAATAAAGCCTTTTGTATTGTATGTAGTAATGTATGTATATATATTTTTTTAAATTTGCCTTCATTTTGCTTTTTTATATTTTTCTGCAAAATTGTTTTCTGTCATTCTATCTTTCTGAACTTATGTGATTAAACTGATAGTCTTGACACTCTTGCATGCGTCAAGACTATCAAGCATGCCATACATACTGTACATCAAAGATCTGCGTTGGGAATTATAAACATAAATATTGGAGAAATGAATATATTCATCTCTTTTCACAAATGTAATTTTGACATTGTTAAAAAAGAGGTCTGTAGTATCTATCTATCTCTCCAGGTAAATATATATAATACGGCCTGTCAATTTTGCTGAAAAAAGCAGACATACGTGCGCGCAAAATTCAAATCACTTTCAAACTTGTGTTTGGTGTTTGCCCTGTCCTCTTACGTGCCAGAAACGGCAAGCAATATGCACGCGTGAAATTCAAATCACTGTCAAAATAATTTTAAACATTTAATTAATGAAATTGAAATGAAATAATCTTAAAAATGTTTTAGAAATACAAATGAGTACAAAATTATACAAATGAGTACTTTCAGAGTACAGGGTTTAAAAAGAGTATAGTTTGTGAAAAAAGAGTATAAAACTCAGTAAATGGGTATAGTTGGTCACCTTAACTATCTACATAATTTTTTGGTAGATTTCAAAGTTCTTGCAAAAGAGGGTTTTATCTATGTAAATATTGAGTTTAAAATTAATCTTGCTGTTATCATATGTAATGCACCAGCTAGAGCATTTGCAAAGTGTATAATGGACACAAAGGTTATAACTGATGTGAGCGTTGTGTTTAGAAAGGAGAGTAGTGTGGCAAGATAATACTTCACTAATTTAAAGCGCTGATTTTTTGACATCAAAAGCATTCTTAACATCTTAGTGGTGTGTTAAATTGAATAATATTTTGACATGGTGAAAAAGTTTCCTTTAGGCTTTATACATCTAGTATGCTTAGGGGTATGCAAAGACTCATTAACTTATGGTTAAATTGTTAATTGTCTCAGATTACAGTCAATACTTTATCTAGCGGATCGTTCCAGATACGTCACTTTTTCTAGAAAACCAATGTTTTAATTAGATATTAAAAAATGGAAAACAACTGAACTTAGACTATTTCTAGTATACACTAGGCCAGTTATTTAAAGGGAATGGTTTAGCCAAAAATCTAATCAAACTTTTTAGATTTTTCAGTTGCAGTTTTAATTTCATAATGTTTAATATTGTTAAAAAAATATGTTAATTTTGTTACTTTTTTGTGCAGTTTTATTAGTGAACTTTTTCGTAAAGATCAACTAGTTTACAATGTCCACTCATTAGCAAATATTGGAAATAATACAGTTAAATTTTAAATACTTGATAAATGTCCCACGTTCAAATGCAAAACTTTTTCAGGTCAATTAAAAATGCTCAAAGACCAAAGGGTTGCTCAAATAAACACGTACATAAAGATAAACAGAAGTTTAGTACTCCTTATTTTGATGGTAGTAATCATTGCATTGAGACACTGTTTACAGTTTAAAAATTATCAAGGTTTAGAGTGTTTTGTTTCAGCTAATAAAAATGAAAATTGTTTTGAAATTTAAAAAAAAAAAATGGTTAAGGTAAAAAGATTTTAAAAAGCAGACAAATAGGATATGTTTAAGGAATTTACTACTTTTTAGTCGTTTATATATATATATATATATATATATATATATATATATATATATATATATATATATATATACATATATATATATATATATATATATATATTATATATATATATATATATATATATATATATATATATATATATATATATATATATATATATATATATATATATATATATATATATATATATATATATATATATATATATATATATATATAAACGACTAAAAAGTAGTAAATTCCTCAAACATAACCTAGTTGTCTGCTTTTTAAAATCTTTTTATCTTAACAATTTAAAATACATTTTAAATTTTGTAGAATACATTTTAAATTGTTTAAATATATATATATATATATATATATATATATATATATATATATATATATATATATATATATATATATATATATATATATATATATATATATATATATATATATATATATATATATATATAAGCATAGCATTGTCTAGACGGCTCATTTGCAAATTTAGGGGCCCTTTTACAAATGTAAGGATTTTTTTTTATTTAGTATTTTTATTTAGATTTTTTTTATTTATTGGAAAAGTTTTTAAGAGTTTTGGGGCCCTCATGACAGGGTTTTTTTTTGAATAGGGGGGGAGCTTGTATCTAGTAGCCACGGCACTGTATAAAAGGTATACACAATAGGGTACATCCCCAGTGGGCACACGACGTTATTTCGACGTTGATTTACAGTTGATTTTTAGTCGCGACGTCGTATAACCAAAAATCAACGTTGTATCAACGTTGAAAAATTTGTTTAAAACTATCAAATAAAATCGACGTTGATTCCACGTTAATTCAACGTCTATATTACGAGTTCGATCGTTCGTAATTGCAATATGATAACTAAAATACGCATGCGTGACTTGAAATTTTTTTATCAACATAACAAAGAACAAGTAAAGACTTAACAAGTTACTTATTAGCCCAATAAAAACAAGGAAAGTCACACATGCTAATAAATTAGGTCATCTGTTGCCTTTTTATAAGGTTTTGAATTTGACAATTTAACAATAATACATGGCTTAACTTGTAATGCAGTTAGTTAGGTAAATATTAAATGGATATTTCTTTATGACCGTATTATTTCATGAGTGTGGATTACAAGTAGAGACTACTTGATATATTATATAAATATAAAATATATATTATATATGTTTTTCTTATTTATATAATACATACATACATATATATATATATATATATATATATATATATATATATATATATATATATATATATATATATATATATATATATATATATATATATATATATAGTATATATACTTATATTATATATACTTATATTATATATGTGTATATACATATATAGTATATGTATATATTATATATGCATACTATATATATATATATATATATATATATATATATATATATATATATATATATATATATATATATATATATATATATATATATATATATATATATATATATGTATATATATATATATATATATATGTATATGTATATATATATATATATATATATATATATATATATATATATATATATATATATATAGTATATATATATATATATATATATATATATATATGTATATATATATATATATATATATATATATATATATATATATATATATATATATATATATATATATATATATATATATATATATATATATATATATATATATATATATATATATATATATATATATATATATATATATATATATATATATAGTATATATACTTATATTAAATATACTTATATTATATATGTGTATATACATATATAGTATATTTATATTTTAGATATGCATACTATATATATGTATATATGTATATATATATATATATATATATATATATATATATATATATATATATATATGTTTATTATATTATATATGTTTATTATATTATATATGCATACTATATATATGTATATATATATATATATATATATATATATATATATATATATATATATATTATATATGCATATTATATATATGTATGTATATATATATATATATATATATATATATATATATATATATATATATATATATATATATATATATATATATATATATATATATTTATATATATATATATATATATATAAATATATATATATATATATATATATATATATATATATATATATATATATATATATATATATATATATATACATATATATATAATATGCATATATAATATATACATACACTATATATGTATATATACATACATAATATAAATATATATAATGAGTGATGTTTTAAAAAATAATGATTTATCAAGCTTTTTTACCAATCCATGTGATTTAAAGAGTTTAAATATTTTTTATATTAAAAAATTTTTATTAAATTTTTAAAGATTTTTCTTGTAAAGTTGTATAAAAAAGAATTTGTGAATGCTTCTTTAGTCCATAATATTGGTAGACAGATCAACATAAAAATTTAGCAAATTTTAGCAACTGTATAATGTATCATAACGTACAGTTTAAAGTTGTATTTTTCTGTTAGCTATTTTACATGAACAAATTTTTAATATATAAGTATTTTTTCTATTATAATATCTGCTATACTTTTACAGTTGAAAAAGTATAGTAGGGCATGCAAAATGTTCATTCGAGCTGTTTGGATAGAAAATACAGAGAAATAAAGAGAGAAAATTCGATTGATAATTTTTTGTGCTGCTCGTCATCTTTAAAGGTAATAAATTGTTTCAATGAAATGCATAAACCGCATCTAACTAATACAGATTTAAGCTGCTCAAAATTTAATGTCATGGAGATAATGTAATTTTTTTAAAATATAAACCTTAAGTCATTAGTTTTTTTCCTTGTTTTTTTAACATGCTTTCATTCTGTATATGTTGTTTTCAGTGTTTTTAGATAAATTCTTTATTATATATTCTTTATTTAAAACATTTTTAAATTGAATGAATATTCTTAGATCATGAGTTATGTAATAAATTTGAATTTGCCTCTATAAGTGATACTCAGATAGAATCAGGTTCAGAAAACAGTAACTATTTCAAAAGATACCTTATTCAAGTATTATTAGTTATATTTTGATATTAATTATTATAGGAGCCACTACCATGCTTATGCAAGAGAAAACATAATAACAAACAGAATAGTAAGCAAATACCTACTCCTGTAACGCAAAAAAAGAAACAGAAAACATTTTTTATGCATACTCCACATACTGTAGCTCAAGGTATTAATTGTCTGTCTGCAAGTTGATTTAGGAAGAAAAGATTCTGAACATTTTTTTCTATGCTTCAGTGATTTACACATTTCTTTGGTTGCTAAATTAATACATTTTATTTAATTTATGAATAACGTTTTATTTTATAAATTTTTTGTTCTTGTGTTTCAACACTTTTAGAAATTAATTAATGTTTGGTTCTTTTGTCTTTCTGATATATCTTTATTGTTAGAAAGAGATGTTAGTAAAAACTCTTTCCAGTAATTAAAGTAATATCATGACAAATAGTTCTGAAATTCTTATGGATAACAGTTTAAATGATTCTTGGGTGAGGTCAGAACTGGTAGGTTGTTTCAAACCATGACTTTTTGCAGTTTTTTTATTGTTTTTTGATTAAGTATTTATTAATAACTTAGCCTAAGTTAATCTACTTGTAACTTTTTATAAATGTACTATAAAAATAATGTGGTGTAATTATTTTCTTAAACCTTTAGGTTAACAAACTTTCTAAAATTGGAGGTAAAACCATTAAGACAAATACAAATACATGAGATGCAAAGGTTTGTTAAAAGTAGTTTTAAATAAAAAATCTTTTGAATCTTTTTTATAGTTTGTTTTAAACTTGTGTTAAAAAACTGTGTAGCATATATTTTTAAAAGTTTGACGAATTCTAATCAGACATAAAATGAATCTTTTTTTTTTTATGTCCCATTATAATTTTTTTTGTAACTGTTTTCTCTTACTTTTGTATTTCCTTGAGCTAAAGATCAACCTTAAAGTACAAAGGTTGATTTGTAACGCATACTTAACCTTTTTCTTTACTCTATATATACATACATATATATGTACATAAATAAACATACATATATATGTATGTATATATACATACATGTGCTTATATGAATATATTATATATATATATATATATATATATATATATATATATATATATATATATATATATATATATATATATATATATATATATATATATATATATATATATATATATATATATATATATATATATATATATATATATATATATATATATATATATAATATTAATAGTGCAATTTAAAGTTTTTTCTTGTATTTATAAAGTTGTACTTGATAAAAACAAATAAATAAAGATGAACATTTTGAATATTTATTGATTATTATGATAAATTATATAAAATACAGTCGTGTGACAATTTATTATGGCCACCCACAATTTTTCAAAATTATCAAGTTTCAAAGTCTATTATTTTAGTATTTTTTTGTGATTTATGTACTCAAAGTAACTTTTATTTAAGATATGGGTATTTTTTTGACAAATAAAAACATTTAACATTTTGTTTATTATTTTATTATTAAAATATTATTAAATAAATTTTATTATTCAAATTAAATAAATTTTATTATTCAAATTAAATAAATTTTATTATTCAAATATTACTGCAAACATATTCAAGATCAATATTTGGTGATTCCTCCTTTGCCTCTATAATTGCAGGAACCCTTTTTGGCATACTTTTAATGCATTTTTGAGCTATTTCCTTTATTTCTTTATTATAGTTCCAATGTTGAATAATTCTTTCTATTAAATACACTTTATTTGTAATAATTTTTTCAGATATTTGCTTCTTTAGGAGCGCCCAAACATTTTCTATAGGATTTAGGTCAGAAGAGTTTCCTGGCCAATCAAGTAATGGAATATTTTGTTCTGATAGATATTTTTCAACTGATTTAGCTGTGCGACATGGTCATGCCCTGTCCTGCATGAAGGCTTTTTTTTCACCAGGACTAAACTATTCTGCTAATTGTGACAACAATCTTTGTTCCAGCATTTTTATATTGTAACTGTAACATTTTTCATTCTGCAATATAGAACCTCCCTATTTCTTTTACACATTTCATTGATCAGATCATCACAGAGGTGGGGTGTTTAACAGTTTGCATGATGCAGTCCAATAAGTATTTTTTCCCTTTTTTTCTTTTTAAAACTTAAAAGTACTCTCGCCGCTAAAGCATACCTTCAAATATTATACAAGGATTGTTAAGTGAATATTGAATGAATATTTAAAGTTTGGTGTAAGAAAGTGGATATTTTAAATTCATCTAAATTAATTTTATTAATTACCAATCATATGTTAAATTCCTATACTTTTTTGTCCACTAAAGCATTTTTTGTACAATTTTTGGTGTCAGTTTAGGCTTCTTAGCTGGACGTCGTGAAATGTAACCAAGATTGTGTAGGCAATGTTGGACCATTCTCTTCAACATTTTGACTCCAGATTGGCCCAGCTTATTAGTTATTTTGTTGTTGGTGGCCCGTCTATTTTCTAGAACAATCTTGGTAAGTATTCATTTCCTGCATGGTGTTAGGATTCTCTTCTTTCCACATTTACCAACCCTCTTTGGCATCAAGTTCTCCATATTAGCATTTTTTTGTGTATATTTTGTACAGATACCCGCGAAATACCATATTTTCTGGCTATTTTTCATTGAGAATGATCAGTATTTATTAAAAGTGCCCTGATTTCAGCAATTTTTTGTGACAAGTTTTTTTTTTCCCTCATAACTAAAATAAGATATCACATATCAGTATCACATAACAGTTAAGAATTTGCTTTGGTACTCATAACTTTAAAAATATCAAACTAAATACAACTATTTTTAATTTAAAATAAAAAGAAATATTCAAGAAATTTTTACTGATTTAAATATGTAATATGACGATAACCTAATAAAAGAATTCAAAACTCTGGTAATAAAACTTAACAAGTGTACAGCAAAAAGATTATAATTAAGATGACATCATGCAAAATGGCTGTCAAAAGTGACAGTGTTGCCAGTAGCAAAAAAAAAGCATTGATTTTATAAGTTAAAACTTTATTTTAAACAGAAGATTAACTTTCAATAATGAGTTTTTACTCTTCATATGAAAAAAATGAGATTAAATTTCAAAATGATCAAAACTCATAGGTGGCCATAATAAATTGTCACACAACTGTATATATAAAGTATAAATATTTTGCAAAAACACTTTTATTTGCAATAACTGCTTCATTGCATTGTGGCATGCTTGCAATTTATTTTTTATAGTTTCTGTCAACTCTGGGTTATTATGCTAGATCTTGATAATCTCTTCCATAAGATCTTGCTTATTAGTAAGATTTTTTTTTTTCCAATCTCTTGCTTTACTATTTCCCAAATATTTTCTATGGGGTTAAGATCATGCGAGTTGTCTGGCTATAGCAATACATCAACTAAGCCATAACAGTTTTTATTGTGTGGCAAGTTGCACCATCTTGCATAAATATAAGATTTTTGACATTATTTTTAAATTTTTTTGTCAATTTTTGACATTTTCGGCTGGACATCAATCCCTCTTCTTTTAGCCTTCTACAAATGGTCTGGTCTGACACAACAATTACAGCTTCATGGATAAGCTTAGTGGCTTTTTTTCTCTTTTCCAGGCAGATATTTCTGATTATACTGTCCGCTCTTGGTGTTTTCTTGCGTTTAGAAGGTGGTTTTCTTGGACCAAACTCTTCCCCTGTATGAATTCTTTTTCTTACTTGCATTACGGTTTGGTAAGAAACCTTTTGCGTTGGGTGAGAAACCTTTGGTAAGAAACCTTTGTGCTATTTTTCATTAAGAATAATTTGTATTTTGTAAAAGACATGTATATCAATTTTTGTTACTATGATATTAATAACAATGTATAATGTAGGTTGTTGACCAATGGTTTATAATCAAAGTTTAATATGGCTGACGGTAAAGGTAAAGAGAAATTTAAAGGAACAAACATTAGGTATTTACTTGTAGGTTAAGTGTAAAATTATATATTTTTAAAAATCACAGTTCGTTTTTTTAATGCTATTTTATTTTTAACTTTTTGAAGTATTTGATAAAAATTACTCAGGCAATACCTTTTTTATAGAGAGAGTTTTGTCAATTAAAGTGACTGCTACAGTTGCCGAAATAAGAAAAGGAATAATGAATTTATTAAAATACGCACTCGATTAACCCGATGTATAACATTCATACTTTTTCCTAGTTGTTCTGGAACTATTGATAATAGTTATTATTGATAAATTGATAAATATAATACTGATTAATAAAACTTTTTTTTTTCAAACATTATATTTTATTTGCATTGTATATAAAGTCCGTTGAAGCAATTTAGTTGTATCTGATTAATTTACGTGAAATATAATATCCTCTGCGCAAATTATTGCTTTTTTATTGTGTTAATTTATTGCAATTAAAGTTGAGAAAATTTTTTAGTTAATTGGATTTAACCAAAATAAAAAACAAAAATCAACGTTGAATTTACGTTGTTTCAACGTTGTTTTAACGTCTTATCAACTACGTATCAATCGAATATATCACCTATTCAAAGTTGAAATATGGTTGATATGTAGTCGATAAGACGTTAGATCAACGTTGAAACGACGTAATCATCGACGTTGTTTCAACGTCGTAGTTTTCGACGTCGGATTTTATTTCCAATTCAACCAAATTTCAACGTTGTTTCAACGTGGTATATGGTCGGTTTGCGACGTTGTTTCAACGTTATTTCAACGTCATTGTGCCGGCTGGGTCGTTAAAATCATTTTGATTAAAAAAATACGGCGTACTGATATTTCTAAGTATAATTAAATTTTAATTTGAGTTTCTTTTTGTGTTTTTTAATTTGAAAATGTTTTGGTAGGGCAATTGAGACTTTTAGTTGTGATTTTTATAGTTTATTGTAAATAATTACCTGTTTTTTGAGAATATGTTGTAACAACTGTATAATTCTCAAGGTTAGTAATACTTATTTTAAAAAATTAATACTAGTTATCAAAATGTCATAAAGTTTTTAATAAATAGTTTTTATATTGCGTATTATGCATACTTAACGATTATGCATAGTAAACATATGTGTTAAAATAAATTATGGGATAAAATTATTTGGTTATTATTTTGACCTTGCAGTCGATGTTTTGTCTTTTTAGGGGCTTAATGATAAGACTAAATTTGTCTTCCTCTAGCCCCAGTCATGTACATTTTTCTTTTATAAACTACGATTGTAAGTTTTTATTTTGGGCAAATACATAGATACATTATAATCTTAAATATATGTGCTTTTGTTAAGGAAAGATGTTTTACAACAAAGAAACGAAAGAAGTAAGTTTTTATTTAGTTTATTTAATTTACTCAAGACTTCAAATTTTCTTCGTTTATATACTTTTATAATGTGTATTAATTTTTTATTTCTAATAACCGCACTAACAATAAGTAATTATACATCGAATGTGAAAACTAAACATAGTTTCGCAACTAAATTGTCTAATTTTGTTAGAAAAGGTAAAGAGTTTGTTTTGCCGGAGGTACCCACTAAAAGATCAGTAATTCAAATAGATAATCTTTTAAAGGTTAGCTTTTATTTTATTTTTTAACTATTAAAATATTTTTAAAAGTTATTTCATCTAATGTATATATTGACTTTATATAAATTATTTGTGATAAATAACTAAATCTATATCTACCTTTTAAGAAAAAAAAAGAAATTGAATTTGAATGTTAAAAACATAGTTTTGCTACAAAAGAACTAACCAGAGAACTTGCTAAACTGGTGACAGCTCAATGTTTCAAAGCAAATAGTCTGTTTAAACCACCAGTTACAACTTCGGAAAAATCACTTGCGGAAAAAATAGGGAGACTATGGTTTATAATATCCAAGTTTTTAAAAAACGCAAAACCATCTAACGAAGCAACCAACAAAATAACTAATGAATTTGATAGTTTCTTTGATATCATATCATGTACTCATACAATCATTATATGCACAGAGGCAGCATCATTTTGCAATGATCCCGAAAACTGCAAATTATATATTAGATGCACATGTTTATTGTTCATGCCCTCTATTACAAAAAGTTTTTGTACTTGATCTTCTTTGGCTTCGTAATCAGAGGCTTAAAAAGAAAGAGATTTCTACTATGCAAAATAGTTTATGTGATTATAAAGAATCGATTCGCATACAGAGAAGAGAAAAAAGGAAAAACATTCAGGAAGAAGCTGAAAGAAAAAGAAAAAAAAAAGAAAATACGAGTTTGATAAATTTCAGGTTAGCTAATTTACCACGAATATAATTCTTTAATTGTTTTAAAACATTTCTTACCGCAATCTAAGAAAGACTTTAAAACTAACTTTTTAATGTTTAATATATATTAAACTTTTTTAAATTTAAAATTTATATATTCTATTATATACCATATTACTTACCAATATTAGAAAGTAATAATAATATATTATAGAAACTGCACGTTTAAATAATTTAGAACCCTGAACTAGTTTTCATCTGCTGGAAGAAAACAACAATGGTATGGATGATACTGATGATACATACAATGTAAATACTGCACAACTAAAAAACAAAACAAAAACTTTGGTCGACAACTTGCTTGAAGAAAAACTAGGAAGATTGGCATCACTGGTTACAAGATACTTAAAAAAAATCAATTCTAAAGCAAAACAAAATGACCATAACACATGCGGCATAAGCTGCAATAAGATATAATATTTCTAATGTTGGTGCGGCAGCTATAATCACTGGTATAATAAAAGACTTTATAGCTGCAGGTTATCTTTCTCCTGATATCTCATACCTTTCTGTTGAACCTAATAAAATGAAAAGAGCTAAGAATAATGTAATGAAAGAAAATACAATTATTGAAGCTAATAAATGTAGTAACGAAAAAATAATTGGAATTGCTTATGATGAATGAAAAGACTGGACCAAAACGTTAAATCCAGATAAATACAGCAAACTTCACACTAGATTGATAATAGAGGAGCATATAAGTGTAACTTGGGAACTAACTGGACATTATCTTGCTCACATCATGCCAGAACCTGTCCTTCATCCGGAAAAATCTGCAAAAAGGATAGCTGAAGCACTCTATGAGATGCTTGAAAAAAACAACGCTACTGAGTCATGCATAGTAATAGGTGGAGATTCAACTAATATCAACACAGGATGATCAGGGGAAATTCATGCCCATCTTGATAAAATGTTAGGACATAAATGCTTTTGGGCGATTTGCATGAAACATGCAAATGAACTCAAGCTACGACATTTAATTATATCTCTTGATGGTCCAACAAGTAGCAAGGACGGATTTACAGGATCAGTTTGCAAAAATCTTAAGTATGCAAATGATATGACAATAAATTATAATTTTACACCCCTGCCAAATGGAGAGGAGCTTGCGAGAAAGGCATAAAAAGTTTATCTATTAATGCTTATATCAGTTACAGATATGTAAATGCTATCAAGTCAGAAAAACTTTCTCCGGATCTCGCAAAACTAAAATGTGAATCACTGTCTCATTTTCGGTGGCTTACAACAGATATGGCTTTGATATTTTTGTGGACAAGAAATCATAACCTTAAACACAGTGAGCTGGAGATCTTAAAGATATTAGTTCAGTTTTGTGTCAAAATGTCTTTCAAACTTTCTTTTGTAATTTCTTCTAAACATTTGCTAGAGGACGGACCAAGACACATCTTGGTTGAACTTAAAATTCTTAAGACACTCCCAATTAATGTGGCGAATATTATTACACCTTATATACGAACTAAGGCTTGAAACAGCCATAACAAGTGTATTCTGGTTTCACTCTTGACTAGCTCTAATAAAAATGAAAAAAAGCTTGGTGTTGATAAGGTTTTACAAAATTAGAGGAAATAATAAGCATGGAGACACTGCTGTTCAAAAAAGAATATCTCCGAAAATTAACCTTGACGCTATTATTCTTCAAGAATTAATTTCTTGGAATGTAAAAGATTGTTATGAACCAATATTTAAATGTATTCTTTTTAAAGTGGAGATCTCCAAATTCATTGAAAATCCATTGAAAGTTCCTAAATTCAGCATTTACACTCAAGCAACAGAACGCTGCGTCAAAAGCGTGACGGAAGCATCTGCCATTGTTTATGGCCAAGAAAGAAGAGATAGATTTGTTAGAACAAGAATTAAACACAGGGAAAAAATTCCCACCTTTAAATTAAACAAAGATGTTCTCGAATTAATTTAACTAAGAATAAAACAAAGTTGTATATTTTGTATTTTTTTCATTTTTTTTTCAAAACTTAAACCTGTAAAACTTGAAAACCGCTTTCAAATGAGAAGTACTTTTTTTTAACAAAATATTTAACAAAAAATAGTTTTGAAAATAGTTTTAAACCCTTTAGCAAATTAAAAAATATGAGGTTGAGTAATTTTTATATTAAAATTTCTTTCCCTTACATTAGGGACGATGACATAAATTCATTTGTTCAGAGGTAGGCCATGGGGGGTTGGGAGGTTGAGGGTGTTCCTAGGCGTTCCTAAGCTGTTATCATTAAGAAAGTTTAATCAGTTTCTGACAAAACAACGTTATTTGACATAAGTATAAAAATAAAACAATTTAGAGTTTACACTTTTCTAAAAAAATTAAAAATGTTATAAATAATGCTATATTAGATATTTAATAAAAGATATGCATTAAAAGTGTCAATTGTACTACGTAAACTTTTTCAAATTAACAAACACTAAAAAAAAACTCAAATTAAAACTTATTTTTTCATAAGAATACGAGTACGCGTTTCGAAAAGTAGTGATTTTCATAAATTATTGTACCAAGCGATGCACCCTAATATACAATAAATATCAAATTATTTTACAGCTCATATTGAAAAGAGATATTGTGTAAAGAGGTTTTCAAAGAAGTCGAGGTTTTCAATGAAGTCGAGGGTTGAGCCACCTTAACAACAATGGAAAAGCTTCCAATTCCCGAGATAACCGTGAAAGCATTCGATACATGATTAATGAATTGTTTAAAAATTTGCCTTATTTCGACAGTGTAATTTTAATTACTATTTTTTTGAAATAAACCAATCAAGTTATATAAATTTGCTTTTTCTGTAAATTTTAAACATTTAAACGTAGTTTTACAAGATTTTTAATGGGTAAACATCGTGGGACCCTCACAGGATACCCGGCGGGCATACCCACAAGAGTCCCAGAAGAAAACCGCGGCTAAGATCCGGCGGGTTCCCAATGGGTTTCCCATATGGGTCCCATTTGCAAACCCAAATAGATCCCATACGGTTTTGAAGTACTTTTTTTTGACTGGGACCCATACGGGATACCCGACGGGCTCACCCATATGGGCCCCATATGGAAACCGCGGCCATGATTCGGTGGGATATCGTTGGTCTTCCCATACGAGACCCAGTTGACGACCCGTATAGGCCCCGTACGGTACCCGTATGTCAATGTTGGCTGGGACTGTATGGTTATATTTCATATAGAGCAGCCGTAATGTTGTTTTAAAGAGTTTTAAAGAGAACGTCCAGTTCCAAAGAATTCTTTAGAGCTGGACGTCCGTGATTCAAAGCCGCTATATGAGGTAAGGCAGGGTTTCTAATACTGTAGACATCTGTGGAGGTATGCAGTGGACCACTAAGTGGTTCAAGGCATGTGTTCTGGGGGTTTATAAAGCAAGCACAGATTTAAATAATATTTCAGGCTGAAACTTTGATTTTTTGACGAAATTTATTTTTTATTTTCAATTAATAGTTGATGGCATGATACTTGCATTCCAATGTCATACAAAAACAATCTTTAGTTTTTATTAACTGAAGAAAACATAAAACTATTAACTTTTTTGCTACAGTTTGTTAAAAACGACAAAAAAAAATAACGATTTGTATGTCACCTACGGTTTCACATTTGTTACTGAACGAAAACATAAAAGCCACAACGTTTTTTATGTGATAAAGTCTTTGCTAATGGTATTATGAAACCAGCATAATTTCAAGTAATTAAATTTTATACCAAAAAGTTCATTTGAGAATGACGGCATTTTTACTCAAACTAGATTTTATTCCAACACAAAAACCATATTTAGAAACATGAAACAAAGATGCATATTTGTTTATTTATTTATTTTGTCAATAAAAAAAAGAATTAATGCCGTGTTATATAAATAAAATCTACATGAGTGGGGCTAAAAGAAGACAATATTTGCTCTATCACGACGCCCCTAAGTGCTTTTACCAGCATACGTGTACAACCATTAAAAGGTAAACATGCAGTTTCTTTGTACCATTTAAAAATTATATTCAAACATTTGCAAGTATGTTAAAATCAGATATTTAAATTTGTACAGTTATATCTAGGTACAGTTACAAAAACGTACCTAGATACCTAGGTACGTTTTTTTTTATTATAGCTATAATAAAAAAAAACGTAAAAGCAAAATAAATTAAAATCACACCTAAAAACTAAAGAGGAAGAGGAAGTTAAGATTTTTTACATTTTTTTTGTTTTAACAAAGAAGTTTTTGTTTTAGTTTTTGTTTAAATAGAGAAAGTAAAGAACAAGTTTTCAGCTGGTTATTTAATAAAGTGTTCCGTAGTTCAGGACCTCTGATGGCAATATACAAACTAGTAACTCAAGAGTGCATTTTCGATTGCTCATAATTGTAATATAAAAATCTTGTAGGATACACGTGATTAATTTTATTGGAAAGTGTATTAAATATTATAGGAGTTATTTTTTCATGAAGTTTATACATATAAGCGTTTGATAAAGGTTTAACTGAAAAGCATTGAGCATGTGATGGTTTTTAAATAGTTCTTTAAAATGTGTGAATCGAATTGCACATGAAATAATTCTGACAGCTTGTTTTTGTCTACTCAGCATTTTTCCAATTTTTCTTACAGAGCTGCACCATGCAATACTTGCATAGTTTATATTTAAATTTTATTATGGAAAAATTTTAGATTTTTGAGCAATGTTGGGTTTAATAATTGCTTAGCTTTGTATAGTATGCCAATATTTTTTGAAATTTTATCTTCTATTGTTTTTAAGTGTTCTCTTTATGTCAAGTTTTCGTCAAGTATCACTCCTAAAAACTTTAATTAAGACTCTCTAATTATTTTAGAGTTGCTAATATAAAAACTAGGAAGTTTTAATAAAATATTTTCTTTATTGTAAAGTCTATGAAAAAGTTCACTTAGTTTTATTTAAATTTAAGGACAATTTGTTTGTCTTGAACCATTTTGCTATATTTAAAAATTTCTCGTTTACTGTTATAAATAAAAGGTTGATATCTTCATTAGAATAAAATAAATTGGTGTGATCTCCAAATAAAACTAAGTTTAAATTATTTGAAAACTTGTGGAAATCGTTTACATAAATAAGAAATAAAAGTGTACCCAGAATTGAGCCTGCGGGAACTCTGCAAGTTATAGTCATGAAATAAGTTTTTCCTTCTTCACATAATATGTATTGTTCTCTATTGTTTAACTTTTGCACCATTCTAAATATGTGCTTTTAATACCATAAATCTTTTATAAAAATGCTATTGTCTACTGTATTAAAGGCTTTGCTAACATCTATAAAAATTCCGAGGGTAAACTTATTTTCACCAAATGCTTAAAATATATTATGCTAATAATGGTATGGTCAGTTAAATAACCTGCCTGAAATCCAAATTGTTTATTATATAGAATATTATTTATATTTAGAAAAGTCAAATTGCGATTATATATAATTCGCTTAAAGAAGCAAGGGATAATTAAAATTGGTCTGTAATTCTCAGGATTAGAAATGTCTCCTGATTTAAAAGTTGGTATGACCCTCACAGTTTTAAGTTAAAATCCGGATAAATACCTAGCCTTAATGAGAGAATTAAAATATTTAAAAGAGGGATTGTAAAGTATTTTATCATTTTTTTAATTACATTACAACTAAAATTACCAAACTTTTATTTAGTTTTAAAAAATATACTGCATCTAAAAGTAAAATTATCTGTAATTTTATAATTATCACATTGCCTAACAAAAAAATTTATACACTATTATATTTTATATCCAGATCTTAACTTAAATGATAAATTAGTTAAAAGGAAAGCCAGTATTAGACTCTTAGGAATTTTGAATAGTGAAAATTTATTCTGGCTTCCTCAAATAGTCTAAGATCACCAAAACTGTTGGTATAATGTATCGAATTCGTTCCTACGTCAATAAACAAAGCCTCAAACTTATATATTTTGGGCTAACTCATTGCTTCATCAACTATGCAAACGTTTCATGGGCAAGTACACAACCATCAAAACTTAAAAAAATTTATAGTTTACAAAAACATGCTAGCAAGATTATTTACTCTAAAGATAAGCGTGTGATAAATGAAAGCTATGAAAATGATGGATGTATTTGAAATAAATGCCTATCAGCATTTAATCTTTATGTATCGAGTTTTTTTTGTTTTTTTATATGTATTTAATAACAATCTCTCTCCAGCAAGCTTTAATAAAAAGTTCGAAACAAATAAATATGAAAACTATAATGTAAGGGAAAATTTAATTAACACAAATAAACTGCCTTGTAAATCTGATAAATAAACGGAATATAGCATTACGTATAGAGGACCGAAAAAATGTAATACCTATCAAAAAGGACTCAAGTGTATGCTAAAGTCGTTAAATCTCTTGATCATTTTTTCAGTCTTTTTTTTTTTTTTTTTTTT
>NC_061168.1:38812430-38896991 GCF_022113875.1 Hydra vulgaris
ATCTATACATCACTATCATATTGTATTATCATACTGTATATCACTATCATATCTATACATCACTATCATATCTATATATCTATACATCACTATCATATCTATACACCTATACATCACTTTCCTATCTATACACCTATACATCACTATCATATCTATACTATACACTATATATCATATCTATACATCACTATCATATCTATACACTATATATCGTACACCACTATCATATGACTATACATCACTATCATATATCACTTACGGAATCTCAAAATTTGATGAAATAGTAAGCCTGCATCTAAACAAGAAGGAAACATTAGAAATGTTTGTGTAATGATTTAAACAATAATCAAAAGACTAAGTATTATACAATAGATAAATTATAAAAGATTAACATACCAAATGTTCTCAATGTAGATAAAGCTAAAGGTAAAAAAAAAAATGTAAAGAACAAAACATACATAGTTTTTGTTAACGAATCTATACATATTTGTTTAAAAAAAAAATAAAAATTCGAACTTACTAACCATAGCAGATGGTGACAAAGGTAAAGGTAAAAAAAATAACCAAAATAACTTTGATTTTGACATTAACTCTATACAGATCTGAAAAAATTTGCTACTGGCAGATGTTGATAAAACTCAAAGAAAAATATGGTGTCATTAAATAAAATAAAAAAAAGTATTAAACTTATAGTATAGCTTTAAAGAATAAGTAGAAACACCTAATAAAAAAATACTTATTTAACTGCATCAGATGACGATGAAGCTAATGTTAAAAAAGGTGTAATATATAAGGTGAAATTACTGAAACTCTTCTTGATATACTTGAACTTCTGAACTCTCAATTCAAATCTATGTTTACTCTTGAAAACCCCGTAAATTTTCTATTGTTAAATAAAAGTGAAGTTACACCTAAATGCAGTTATAAAACAACTTGGATTTTTTCATTGCAGACATTATTAATGAACTTACCAATCTAAACCCTTACAAATTTTTTGGACCTGACGGGTTGCACCCTTTAATACTTAAGATATGTGCCAAAAGCTTCGCAATTCCGCTTACAAAAATCTTCTATGAATCTTTCTGGAATTCTGGAATAGTACCATCTCTCTGGAAATTAGCAAATATCAGTCCGATCTATAAAAAAAAGGGAGACAAACTACTTCACTTACCTCTGTTGCGTGCAAAATATTTGAAAAAGTTGTAAAGAATAAAATCTTGAAGCACATCAATGATAACAATCTGCTCTCTACAAATCAACATGGCTTCCTTCATCATAAGTTATGTGTAACCAATCTAATAGAGACTTTTGATATTTTTTCGTCTTCCTTAGCATTGCACCAGTTTATAGATGTAATCTACCTCGACTTTGCTAAAGCTTTTGATTCCGTACCTCACACCAGACTCATGTTTAAAATAAAATCGTTTGGAATAAAAGGCAAACTACTACAATGGATTCATTTCTTCTTAGTAGGCAGAAAGCAACGCAATACAATTAACAATACTAGCTCTGACTGGGTTGATGTTCTTAGTGGTGTTCCTCAAGGTTCTGTTCTTGGCCCGCTCCTCTTTATTCTTTTTACAAACAATCTTGCCCAACTTACAGAAACTTCTGAAGTATTTGCAGATGATACTAAACTTTTTTTAAAAACTTCATCGCAGACTAATTTCGTAGATCTGCAGGACCTTCTACGCTTAGTATACAAGTGGTCGAACACTTGGTTACCTAAATTAAACATTTCAAAATGCTGTGTTATCCAATATGGTAAAACCAATCCTATGCATAGCTACTTTAAAAAAAATAACCAAGGTATAAATGAAAGTCTAAGAAGCTCTGCTAAAGGGCACGATTTAGGAGAAAAAGGACATTCACCATTGTTGTTGAAAAAATGGCTCTCAAATTATATAAAGTGTTTATAAGACCACACCTGGAATATGCAGTGTCTGTTTGGGCCCCGTATTTAAAAACTGACTTGGCTTTGGTTGAATCTGTTTAACATAAAGCAACAGAATGGGCTTTAAACTTGAGAAATCTTCAATACTATGAAAGACTTAAAAGACTAAACTTACTGTCACTTGAGTTTCGGCGCCTACGATGCGATCTAATACAAATTTTTAAACTAATACATCGATTTGGCATAATTAATAATATGTATCAACCAAAATTTATTAACTCATTGTCACGTGGTCACCATCTTAAAATAAGATGTGAATATGTTCCAATCTGTCTTCCAAGACACAACCAACTATATAATAGATCAGCAAAATACTGGACCCGAACTATCTGAGCAAGTAACTTTATACTCCACTGTGCTTTCTTTTAAAATTAGATTAGATAACTGGTTGAGGATAAAATTCGGAACGAATATCTATAAAACTGGTTGTTTATAGTAGGGTGTTTTCCCTGCTCGCTGTATGTATATATGGTATGTATATTTTATGGCTACAACTATAATATAATAATAATACTGTGTTAATAACAAATAAAATAAAGGCGTAAATAACGAAAATTAGGGGTTACTTAAAAATAGGTATTGAATAGGTAAAAAGTATTGAATAATAGAAATATTGAATATTATCTAGTCTATTTTTAAAAGTTTTACAAGAAATACTTGTAAAAGTAATAAACATTAGTTTTAGTATAAAAAAAACATATGAACCTACTATCTGTTTGATTACCCAGTTCATTTATATCATTCATTTTTTAAACTACTAACAATCTAAGTGAAACAATATGCAATAAACATTTTTAAAGAAAACAAAAATCTCTCCCCCCCAGCCCCACCTCGGCTATTTTTGAAAACAGAAAATAGGTACCAAAAGTGTTTAACTGATTTAACTAATTGCTACATAATATTTTTTCATGAAATTTGGCAGGTGCAAAGAAAATGCATGTAGAAACTTATTTAAAAAATCAAAAAAGCGGGATATAGATTTCTTCAACAATAATTTAACAAGTAAACATCAACATAATTTTCATGACCAAAATAGTCGAAAAAAAGGTATGACAATCATATAAAAAAATAACACAAAAAACTAGCCTAACTCTTCTTTTTTCTGAAAATATACTATGTGTATATATGTTTCTGAAAAAAAAAACAACAAAAAACTGTTTGCCTAACCCTACTCAAAAAAATGAGGCGGGAAATCCGCTAAAAAAAATTGGAAAAACAGAAATTAGTTACCAAAAATGCTAAAGTGATTTTACTATCTGCTACATAATATTTTTCGATAAAATTTAGTATGTGCAAAGAAAATGCATGTAAAAACTTATTTAAAGAATCAAAAAAGTGGAATAAAGAGTTCTTCAACAGGAATTTGACAAGTAAACACCAACCTATTTTTCATGAGCCAAATGCTCCAAAAAATGGTATGACAACCATACGTAAAAATAACATAAAAAACAAGTTTAACTCTTCTTCTTTCCAAAAATATACTATGTTTATATATGTTTCCGAAAAGAAACATATATAAACGATTCCTGATTTATCTGCCATCCCTTCTGCCACCAGGAGGTTTGTAATTAAAATGAGGCAGATCTTTACCTCCATTCTGGGCCCAAATACGGAAAGCCCTTTTTCATTTAGTCCCAGGGTGACTTTGGCGCCAAACCGAAAAATCACTCCTAGACAAGCCTATACTTTATAAAGAAAAAAATTTCATAAGTTTTTAAAAAATGAAAATCAATAAAAAATAGAACAAAAGAGTTCAAGAATTACTTAAGAGGTCTTGGTTTCCACTCTGGCCGCCAGATGGCAGTGATGACGTTGAAGAAGCTGGTAGGATTAAAATAAATTGAATAAAAAATCATGAAAAAAGTATTTTATTGATCTGTAAATTTATTTTATAAAACAATCTATTAAATGTGTTTTATATGATGGAGCACAATGTGTTTTATATGATGGAGCATTTATTATTTTATTTAATTTGGAATTTAATAGTTTATAAAATAGGGCCTACAACCTAATTTATAGTCAGAATGTAATAATCATTAGAATATCATAACAAATATAAACAATCTACCTTTGTTTTTTTAACTAAAATTAAAAAAAAAAAGTTCTTACAGCAATTAGCAAGGGACTTCCAGTTAGGCAATGCACTGCAATAGTGGTAAATGTTATTGGTAATTCAGAAGGTGATGTTTCTAATAGTGTGCTATCTTTTTTAATTGTTTTTAGAGTTGCGGAGAAAATTGTAAATAAAGGAAGAGAATTGATTGTAAAACATACTGGTCAAATAATCAAACAAAATTTAGCCTTATTAACTTGTTAAACTCTTTGAATCAAGTTTTTTTTCACATGTAATAAATGAGGGGAGATAGGAAGGGGGAGCTGGGAGAAACGGGTCATTAAGAAACAAGAGGTTAGAAATTTTTATTTTTAATTCAATAAATGAGTTTATATTTTCTAATTTTTATGACCTGAATGGTCTCAGAAATTAGAAAATAATTAATAAAAATTATTTTTTGGTTTAGGTTTGAGATTTTTTTGTTCTCAACAAGTAAAATCAGGGATGCGGATTTTCGAAAGGACTCTGGCTTCAAATCTCTTATTTTACCTGGTCTCTGGTGTCCAAAAGCTCTAAATATGTTGGTTGACTTATGATCTTCCAAAAAAAAAAGAAAAAACAGATTTAATAACTTAGAAATTATATTTTTTAAGCTGGATTATACCTAAAGATTGCTTGTTCAAAAACTAAAAGTTTTTTTCCATTATTAGTCCATAATCTTTTTTATATTTTCAGAGCTTTTAAATACTAAAAACTAGGAAGAAATCGTTTTGCCACGTTTTAGGGTAGATGGAACATTTTTTTTTTCATATTATTAAACATCAATGTTGTTTATTAGGCACTTAAGAGTACAACCTTTTTTTTCTTTCATTTTTCATAATTCCTGTTTTTTAAGTAACAAATTCAAGTAAATTTGACCATTTTTTTTTCTGTTTAAAAAAAAACCACTCTCCAATTCTTTGTAATAACTCTAACTAAACTATTCGAAACAACATCTACAAATAGAAAATCGAGCTACATTAGGATTTTTGTAATTAAACTCGCCCCAGTAAAATTGTGATTATTTATTTTAAAATATTTTAAGTTGTTTTATTGGATTCCTTGCATCAAAATATGCAAGTGTACATATATTTAGCTTTCGATTGCACACAGAGCAGAAACAATGACCAAATCCTGTTTTCAAAATGGCAGATTTTTGTTGGTTCAAGGCAAAGTTTAAAGAGTCATATCTTTGAAACCGTTTGGAATTAGATGATAAAATTTTAGAAATGTTCATAACTTATAAAATTTTTTAAGTGTTGCAAAAATCAGCAAAATCTAAGACTTAGGGTTGCATTTTATAAAAAAGTAGAATGCTTTCACATGAAATTGCCCAGCATTAGAAATAGGATTTTAGGCACATGAACAATAATGGTATATAACTTGTAGATTATTTGCCGTATTTAAAAAACTATTTGAAAATAGTTTTTTTAAATACGGCAATTAAATTTTTTACACATAACTATTTGTAGCACATTAAAAAAAAAAAAACGTTTTTTATTTCTTATTAGTAATTAATTATTATTTTAATATTTAGCATTTGTTTGTTAAATAACTAGCCGCACTTTCATTTTAAGACCTTAGTGTTATTTTAAGACCTTAATGTTTAAGACCTTAGTGTTATTTGAAGGGTTGTTCATCATCAAAAATGCTTTAAAATGATGTTTAGTAAGTCTATGTTTGATTATAAAATTTTATAACTATTTGCGCATGCGTCATTTTGGAACATTGCCCTAAAGGAGTTCTCCTGTTGCGAATCATATGGCGTTTTTCAACGTGATCGTACACTTTAGGGAATCACTAGGCAAAGTTTCAGCTTTATAAACATTTTTTCCCACAATTAGTAGTTTTTTGGAGTTTTACTCTTGGACTATTGTAAAGTTTTATTTAATTTTAAATATTTTGTTTAAAATTTCGAATCTATTTTTAATTGCAATATAATTATCTGATTTTTGTTTTAGTCTTGTTTTTCATTTATTTTATCATAACTGTTTGCATCAATAATATTTTGTGATTTTGTTGAGAGTTTGGCCTTAATATCTTTTGTAAGCATTAATTAATTCATTAATAAACCATGTTTTGTGTATGGTTTTTTTAATTGTATTTTCTCCTACATGTTTAGATTTCTACATTATTTAATTGATGACTAATTTAGTTATTTGATATAATGCGTAAATAATAAGTTATATTAATAATAAATAGTTTAAATAATTATATATTATATTTTTTTATTGTTTGATTATTTGCTTTTTTTTAGTGGCAATTAAACAGTTAAAGTTGCATTACATCAAAACTTATGGAGCTTTTCAACAAACAAATTACAAACAAGAAAAAAGTTATCAAACCAATCACAAACAAGAAAATAAAGGGCGATTAAATCACATTGAAACAAATTTTTTTACAAATCATTTTAATTTTGTTCAAGTGAATAAAAGTGAATGTAAAAATAATGATGATTGTAATGAGTGGCAAGATTTTATTAACAAGAGCAGAGTCTATAAAACAGTGACTTTAGAAAATATTTTCAAGCAAGAGAAGCCATTACTTTTGATTTCTGGTGTTGCTGGAATTGGTAAAACATATTTTCTCAAGAAGTGTCTACTTCTTTGGGCTAATGGATTAATTTGGGAAAATACAGATTTTGTTTTTTATTTTTCATTAAAAAAGATAAATGATTATCAAAACATTTCATGTATAAACAAACTAATATATAATTTTTATGGAAATATTTTGAAGACACAAGAAATTTCATCACAATGGTCAATAACTATGATACTTGATGGATTAGATGAATTTATTCACATTAAAAGCTTGCTATATTACAAGTTAGGTAAATCTTGTAATATTCCAATAGCAAACACATTGAATAATATAATTTGTTCAAATGAAATTAAATGTGTTCTTGCAGGAAGAACTCAAACTATAGGTACATACTGGAATTCAAATAAAACTAAAGAAAACATAATTGAAATAATGGGATTAAGTTACCAAGGAATGCAATTTTATATAGAAAATAATCTAGTTACTAATACTCTAAAAAATGATTTAAACAAAATTTCGTCATCATCTTTTGAAGCAAAATTGTTACTTTCTGTTCCTCTTTACCTTAAAGCAGTGTGTTCATCATTATTGAATCTGATGATTCAAACTGTAAAAACATTGACTGAGCTGCAAATGTTGATTTTTTATTACTTTTTGCAACAAAAAAGCTTATCAACTAATGTATCTTTAATTGAAATGATGCAGTCTAACCAATTGTACATCCTAAAGATAAGCAAAGTTGCATATATTATGTTAGAAAAAGGTAAACTTACAGCTTTGAGAAATGAACTTGAAGCTGTACTTGATAATCAAGGATTGGAATGGATTGGTTTCATAAACAAATCAAATCTCACTCAACAATACAAGTTCACTCATTTTATCCTTATGAGATTTTGTGCTTCTGTTTATTTGTGTTTATATGGAAATCCTCAAACAGTATTCGAAAACAAATGGTTGAAAACGTGTTTACCAATTGTATGTGGAATAGGGTATGGAAAAAAGTTAAATGTATTGAATTTAATAAGTAACTTGAAAGAATCTGTTCAAGAGAATATTTGGCTTCAAATAATTTTAGGTAATTTAAAAATAGCTTTTGCATATTTTTCGATTGATTGTACGCTTAATTTTCTTAATATTTACTAAAGTGGCACATATAAGGTGGCATTGTTCGCTGATGATACTACCATTTATTCTTGTTACGATAAGAAGCCAACTCCCTCTGATTGCTTGCAGGGCTTGAAAAAGATCTCACTTCTGCTACAGTATGGGGCTCACAGTGGCTGGTGAAATTTAATTCAGATAAAACTCAATTTTTTTCAGCCAATCGTTATCGCAATAATTTAGACCTTCCTATATTTATGAACGGTAATGTACTCGATGAGTCTCCTACCCTTCATCTTCTAGGATTAACTCTTCTGATCTTTCTTAGAAACCTTATATCAAATCCGTTGCAAAATTAGCATCTGCTAAAGTCGCTTCTCTTTATCGAGCTCGTCACTTTCTTACTCTGAATTCTATCCTCTATCTCTATAAATCTCAAATCCGGCCTTGTATGGAATACTGTTGCCATATCTGGGTTGGATCTTCTAATGATGCCCTTTCTCTTTAAGACAAGGTTCAAAAACGCATTGTAAACATAGTTGGACCTAATCTTGCAACCTTCAACCTCTGTCACATCGTCGTAATGTTGCTTTTATTTCTCTTTTCTACAAATACTATAATGGGCATTGCTCTAAAGAGCTAGCGTCTCTTGTGCCATCTACAAAAATTCATTCTCGTGTTACTCGTCATTCAATTAAGTCTCATCCTTTTTTTGTTACTGTTCCTAAGTGTTCCAAAAACTCTTATTCGTCTAGTTTTTTTCCTCGAACATCAGTTCTTTGGAATTCGCTTCCTTCATCTTGCTTTCCTGAATCATATAATTTGCAATCTTTTAAGTCGTCTGTCAATCGTTATCTTGCTCTACAATCTTCATCTTTTCTCTTCCAGTAACTTCCAACACTAATTAGTGGTTGCTTGCAGCCTTGTTGGAAGCGAAAATGTTTAAAAAAAAAGTCAAATTCTTCTTTTTTTTTTTTTATATTTATTTTTTTTTTTAACATTTTTACTTCTAACAAGGCCGCAATCAACCACTATTAGAGTTGGAAGTTACTGAAAAGAAAAGATAAATTTTATTAAGCAAAACAACGAATAACAAGGGACTTCAAAGATTGTAATATATATATAAATCAGGAAAACAAGATGAAAGGAGCAAATTCGAAAGAACTAATGTTTGAGAAAAAAATAAAAGTTGAATAAGAATTTTTGAAGCACTTAGGAACAGTCACAGTAAAAGGATGAGACAATTGAATTACGAGTAACACTAGAATGAATTTTAGTTTATAGCACAAGAGAAGCTAGCTCTTTAGAACAGCGCTCTTATAGCATTTATAGAAAAGAAAAAATAAAGCAACATTATGAAAATGTGACAATGGTTGAAGGTTGGCTGAAAGAGCAAGGTTTTCAATAAAGTGTTTTTCGCTAGCTAATGTTATTTAATTTCAACAAGAGATCTGAACAATTTTATGTTTTTAAATATCATTCACCTATTTTTGGATTATTTTATTGAGCTAGAAAATTGTGAAATCAAGTAGTTTAAATACTTAAAATTAGTGTGTTATAAATTTTTTTGTTTTTTAAACATAAAGGTATGGTGTAAGAACAATTTAAGTATAGATTGTTTTTATATTTTGAAAAGGGTGTTTTGGATACATAGCCGCAATAAGTATTCTTATCAAAGCAAAAATTTTTGAAATTTAAGCTCGGACCACTAGTGTGTTATCTGCTGTAATCTGGTTAGTTATGTAGTGTTTGACTAGAGAAAGATGCAAACCCTTTGTGATAGAGGTTTTGGTTGGTGTTTGTATATGGTTATGTTTTGCAGAAAAAAGTGCTTTACAATAAAAAGCGTAGAAAGAAGGGGGAGAGTACAACAAAACATATATAGCATTTTCAATATGTGCTAGACAACGTTTGACAACATGCAATAATTTTGATATTCATTCTTTCAACTAAGGTATTAGTTTGTAGTAGCTACCTTGACTGCTGCAACCTGACTTGATGAATGCAAATGACTTTAGCCTTCAAAATATGACCTTTTATTTTAATCTTTTTGCCTTAGCCCTCTGTCCAATGGTTCAGTTTTTGTATAGGTTTTGTATATATGATTTCTATTACTTGCTTGATTATTAATTTCTATTACTTGATTAGTTGGTTAATTTCAGAT
Source organism: Hydra vulgaris (assembly GCF_022113875.1). Classification (NCBI taxonomy): domain Eukaryota; kingdom Metazoa; phylum Cnidaria; class Hydrozoa; order Anthoathecata; family Hydridae; genus Hydra; species Hydra vulgaris. The sequence continues at coordinate 38,822,283 of NC_061168.1, forward strand.
AAATTGATTTATCTATTGATTGATTTCTATTAGATTGATTTATCTATTGGTTGATTTCTATTAGATTAGCTGGTTACTTCTATTACTTGTTTGGTTAGTTAGTTTTTATTACTTGATTAATTGATTTCTGCTATTTGATTAGTTAGTTTACTTCCATAACTTGTTTAGTTAGTTTCTATTACTTGATTGGTCAGTTGATTTTTATTAATCAGTTGTAATATAGATTGTTATTGCTAGGTTACCATAAAGCTAGGTTTTGCTAGGTATTATTGTCTTTTTCGATAAATATTTGATATTAATTACAATTAATAACTATAAATATAATAAAATATTTACACGCATAAGTTATAAATATAAAAAATAATAAAATAATTTCATTTAACTCAGGTGACCTGTTTTGTCTTGTCTTATTCCATTTTTATTATTAGTTATTCTTTAATTTTTAATTCTAATGTAATATACTTCTATCCTTTCACAATATTAAATTTATTTCGTATCTTTTTCAGTATATCAAAAAAGCATTAAAAATAATTTTTTTTTTTCAAATTATTTTTTATATATATATAAAGTGATTAAAATTCGTTAATTTTGTTTTTTTTCAGAAAACGATGATAGAAAATTGTTTGTTCAAAGTTTCTTCGAATCCCAAACAACATTTAATGATCTAAAAATATCAATGGATTTAATGAAAAAATGGAATGAAACAAATCCGGTCCTTGAAACAAATCCGGCCATTGAAACAAATCTGGCCCTTGAATATGCTGATATTATAGCTGAAAAATATTTTACTGAAAAAATTGAAGAACACGATAAAGAACTTGAGTATAATAGTATGAAAACGCTCTTTGAGAAAATCAGTAAAAAAATAACTAAAAGCTTTGAAGAAGCAAGTTGCTTATACGATAAGAAACAATATGAAAATGCAAAGAAAATTTTTACAGAAGTTGAAAGCATCCAAAAAGAAGTTTTAGGTGAGAAACATCGGGATGCACTGAAAACTAAGTACTGGATTGCAATGTGTTTATATAAAGAAGAACAAGTTGATATCGCAGAAAAGTTATTCAGAGAAGCAGAAATTATGCAACAACGCGTCTTAGGAGAAACACACCAAGAAACGCTGAAAACTCAATTCTGGATTGCAATGTGTTTGTATGACAAACACCAATTAGATGATGCGGAAAAATTATTTAGAGAAATCGAAAATGTTCAAAGAGAAGATTATGGAGAAAAATATGAAGATGCAGTAAAAAGTAAATACTGGATTGCAATGTGCTTATACTATAAACAACAAATTCATCACGCAGAAAAAATATTTAAAGAAATAGAAATTATGCAAAGTGACATTTTTGGAGAGGAACATGTAAATACCCTAAATACCAAGTATGGTATTGCGAGATGTTTATACGATCAAAAAAATTTTGACGACGCGGAACAAATATTTAGAAAAGTAGAAAATATCCAAAAAGAAGTTTTAGGAGAGAAACATGAAGATACACTGTATACCAAATACTGGATTGCATTGTGTTTATATCATAAAAAAGAGTTCGAGCTCGCAGATAAAATATTCAGTGAAGTAGAAAATACTCGAAAAGAAATTTTAAAAGAGGAAGGTATGAAAGCGCTAAATACTCCAAATACTAATATGCTAAATACTGGAGTACAAAAATCTATTTCTCAATGTTCGTTGATGTGAAATTTCTTAATATCAACGAATTTTATTTTGGACAAAAAAAGTTGTATATATTTTTTTTATTTTCTTTATTTTATATTTCTTTATTGTTGTTTTATATTTATTTCTATGCTATTTATTTTTAAACTAATTTATATGGTGCAATTCAACTGATAATTGAAATGAGTGAGTTGCGTTCCAAAAAATAGAATGTGTTTTATTCATTCCTCATTCCTATTTATTATATTTTGCGGTGATATATATATATATATATATATATATATATATGGGTAAATCCCTTTCTCGTAAAACTGCCCATATATATATATATATATATATATATATATATATATATATATATATATATATATATATATATATATATATATATATATATATATATATATATATATATATATATATATATATATATATATATATATATATATATATATATATATATATATATATGTATATGTATATGTATATGTATATGTATATATATATATATATATATATATATATATATATATATATATATATATATATAATTTAGTAAAAACACTTATCTAATTTTTGTGCTCTTCAACATCATTTTTCACTATCAGTAGGTTCATCAGGAATCATGGGCAATTCCACGAGAAAGAGGAAAAAAAAAAAAGAAAACCCATACTAAACTCTAGAAATGGTTGTATAAACGTGTTATGACATTTATTTTCAGTTCTTTTGTGTAGCGTTAAAAATCGTATCGTAGAAACATAATTGAGAACTTTAATATTGTTATAGGGGTCGTCCATAAAGTATGTCACGCTATTTTTTTCAATTTTCAACCCCCTCCCCCCCTCCTGTCACAAACTGTCACATATTTCTGCACCCCCCCCTAAAAAAGTATGTCACATGTTTCTCCCCCCCCCTCCCTCTAAAAAAAAAAAACAAACCATTACGGAATTTTCAACATTCTAAAAACATAGTAATAGCTATTTAACAGAATAAAAAAGACTCAATTTAACTAATTTGAAATACCTTCTTAATTTATTGGGAAAGATTGTCATCATAAAATAAAATAAAAATAGTTTTTTTATTTGAACCTTATGTTTTTCAAATTACAAATTAAACTTACTCCTTATAAATACTCCTTTAATTGAATGAGTAAATAAGTAGAAAATAATCATGATAAATAATTTTTGTGATGTCACATTCGTCAAACTCCCCCCTCCCCCCTTGTCACAAATTGTCACAAACTTATGCCTCCCCCCCCCCCCCTAGTAGCGTGACGTACTTTATGGAAGACCCCATAGTGCTTTTTTTTTAAACATAATTCGCATGTTTTTTAATATCCATTAACACTTTTTTTATTACATTGATTGCGTCGTATTCAATTTTATAAAAAAAACCCTCACCACTTTTTTATAAATTGTTATAAAGTGCCCTTTGTTAGATGATATTAAAAGACGATGATTTTTTATTTCAAAAGTAAAAATAATTTTTTCATAAAGCTTTTATTTTGTATTTTATAGGTAAAAGAAGTGAAAAAATTTGATATTATTTTGAAAGAAATCTGAAAAATGTGAGGTTTTTATTCAACTAAATTAGAGAACTTGAAGTTTAAAAATAAAAGTGTATATTTATTTTTAAAATAATATTTTGACACTATATATTTCAAATATACTAAAAAGAAAAAAAAAGTCTGATTTTTTCGTTTAAATTTAAAAACATCTCTTAAAAAATGTAGCAAAACAATTGTATTTTTTTTGTTTATATATCAGCTAAAAAAATGTTCCACTGAGTTCCACAAATACATATATTTTCCAGTTAATTAACATTTATACTTAAGGAATGTAAAAGATTACTGCGGTCTCCTGGGGTATTGGAAGTTATTAAAGAAAAACAAATGTTGATGATTTTATAAAAGCCTTGTTTTCCGCCATTTTGCTAAGAACTTTATTATATCAAAACAAATGAAATTGGTGGGAAACTTAAAGTTAAGTTTCTTGCTTGAAGAACTTGTTCTAAAATAGTTTTTAAATCGTAAATATTAAATATAGTTTTAAAAAACGTGCTTTTGTCATTGTATACTATTTAAAAGTTTGTTAAAATATTTGTTGAAAATTTTAAAGAACGATTTCTTATTTGATAAATACAACATGTTTGAAAAAGCTTAACTGAACAACTTTGGTGTTTCCCGTTTTAAGAAAAACCAAATTGTTACATCCTGTAATAACACTTATTGTGTTATTACAGCATGTAACAATGTGAAAATTGTTAAAAGTCATAACAAGATAAAATTTGAAACAGTGTAAAGTAAAAAAGTGGGTAATGTAATTTAAAATGTGTCTAATATATTAGTTTTATTATATTAATGGTTCTTAAAAACGATAACAATGAAAAAAAGATCTTATCCCAAATATACGTGAATTAGGAGTTGATAAATTAAAATTATGGAAGGATTTACTTAATCAAAAAAATACTAAAAAAATTCGCAAAGAAAACTTATATAAAGTTAAGCTTGCTTTAGTTATATTTATTTCAAAGGTGAAGAAAAAACTAAAACAATGTGGACGAAACTATAATACATTTATACAAAAAGAAAATCGTTGGCTTCAAAGAAATCTTATGAACAATAAAAGTAGCCATTTTGATTCTGGAAGGCCCCATAAACATTGGAGTGTTCTTGGAGAGAGAAGCAAAAGAAAAAAAATAAAAGAACTAGCCACTGAACATCATGAAGCTCTATTTTTAGCTTCTGCAAAAAGTGCAAATACTGCAGGAGAAAAAAAAAAGCCTCTGTTTTAAAAAACAATATATCTAATGTTTTAGAGATAGAAAAAGTTGATAACTTTGGATAAAACCTTTCTTATTAACGTGAGTGTAGAGGATGCTCTTGCATTAAAAATGAATACTGATCTCAGCGATAAACAATATCAAATGATCAGAAAATCAGCTTTTGTACACAACGTACATATTTATCCCACCTTGCACGATATTTTCGTGGAAAAATTGAAATGCTATCCTAAGAATATACATTTTTCCGAAATTTCTGCAAAGTGTACTCTTCAAAGCATGTTAGATCACACTGTGAGTAGAGTAACAGAAAAGATTGATATGCCTAATTTTGGTCAAAGTGATGAAATATTTGGAGTTTTATATGGAAAGATTGGTTTTGATGGAGCATTCAGCTAAAGTATTTATAAACAGAAATACGATACAAGCAATGCAAGTGTAGAACTTAAACATGAAGAAAATCTTTTCAGTACAGTTTTTGTGCCTTTATTGCTCAAAGTAGAAGATGGCGAAATTTGGAAAAATGAAAATACTTCAAGCTGTCACTTTTGTAGACCTCTTCCTCTACAATACAAAAAAGAGAGTCCAATTTTATCCAGAGAAGAAGAATCAGATCTAAAAAACCAAATAAATACCTTAAAGACGTTTTGCTAAGTTTTTAATTTTGCAGTAAGAATTTTGATATTTAATATCAGCTATAGGATTGATCTTAGGATTGATGTTTGATAATAAAGTAGTTAGCGCACTTACAGAGACAAACTCCACTCAATCCTGCAATGTGTGCAATGCTAAACCCAAGGAAATGAACAATATTGTTTTATTAAAAGCAAAAACTGAGAATGACTCGGCCTTGGGGCTCGGAATTTCAGCTTTGCATTGCTGGATAAAATGCTTGGAGTTCATTCTTCATTTGAGTTATAAAATTGAAATTAAAAAGTATAAGCCAAAAACAATTGAAGAAAAATTATCTGCAGACTTAAAAAAAAAAAGATTCAGGTAATCTTCAGAGAACGGTTAAGCCTATACGTTGATATTCCTAAAACTGGGTTTGGAAATACGAATGACGGCAACACCGCCAGAAAAGCATTTATAAATAGTGAATTTTTTTCTGAAATTACTAAAGTTGACTGTGATATATATATATATATATATATATATATATATATATATATATATATATATATATATATATATATATATATATATATATATATATATATATATATATATATATATATATATATATATATATATATATATATATTGTTCTTTTATTACATGTAAAATAACCATTTCGTTACAATATTTCAAATACAAATATATAATAATAAATTTATACATAAATATAATGGTCGTTATTAGAAAATAAAAGAATATATATATATATATATATATATATATATATATATATATATATATATATATATATATATATATATATATATATATATATATATATATATATATATATATATATATATATATATATATATTTTTTTTTTATATATTTATTTTTTTTAAATTTATTTATATATATATATATATAAATAAATTTAAAAAAAATCACTAACTAAATTTGCATACTTTAAAATACTCTTTTTAATAGTTTTTTTAAAGCAATTTAAGTTTTTTAAATCCATATTATTTAAATTAATTAGTAAAAACTTATTTCAGATATGAGGTGCACGATAAGTCGTTTTGAATTGTTCAAGCTTATTTTTGCATGAAGGCTCTAACAGGGTACTATTTGTACCCAATAAATATTTGTACTCTGGTTTTTGTTTATAAAGACTATAGAAAATTGAAGGACTTTTTTGCATTTTGCTATTATTAGGGCGTTTTGTCACGTGACATTTTATCGCGGAAAAAAATCGTTAAAAAACTTCGTCCAAAAAACGCCAGAAATGATTTTATGTAGGTTTTGAAGAATAAAAACCCACCCATGAAAATAAATATTATATACGTACATGTAGATGTTATTTTTTTAAGAAAAGGTTGTACTACAATAATTTGTTTGAGGACGACGTTTTGGTTTAGAAATGATAAAGTTATTTAGTTTTAAATCTTTCAGTTTTGTTAAAATGCAAGTAAATTAAAATAACTCTTTCGTCCCGACGTAAAAATAAGTTCTGCAACTATTTATTTATTAAGTGAACAAGTTTCTTTTTTTTTTTTTTTGTAGTCTAATAGAATGGGTTTTTTGTTTTCTAAGTAAAGATTATTATAATTTCCCCCGTCTTTAGATATTTTTGGTAAATTTGCCGTTTCTCTTTTACTTGAGAAAAGATTTTTGCACACGTTGAATTCTATATTTTATATAGCTGAGATTTTATTGTAAATTTTACCTTAAGGTATTCTAAAGTGAGTTTGTTTTGTGTTGTTAATGTGGTTGTTGCTAACCAATTAGTAATTGAATCTCAGCAGTTTATCAGTAAGTCTAATTTGTAACTTAACAATTTTCTTTTTATACAACTTACTTAATTTTTAAGTTTATATATATATATATACATATGGAGGGGATAGTAATAAATAAGTAAAAATATTTTGAAAATAATAATAAGATTAGGGAAGGTCCTCATACACTTTGAATGCTTCCAAGTGTGACTTTAGATGAACTAAATCAATATATATATATATATATATATATATATATATATATATATATATATATATATATATATATATATATATATATATTATATTATATATATATATATATATATATATATATATATATATATATATATATATATATATATATATATATATATATATATTTATATATATATATATATATATATATAATATATAATATATGATATATATATATATATATATATATATATATATATATATATATCATATATTATATATATATATATATATATATATATATATATATATATATATATATATATATATATATATATATATATATATATATAATATATATAAATATATTATATATATATATATATATATATATATATATATATATAATAAGTAAAAGACTTTGAAATAATATATTTATATGTTTATATATTTGTTTGAATTGATGACTGGAAAATCTTTATTTATTTAGATAAAATGATAAATGAAAGTATTTATGATTGGTATTTGGCTTTAAAAGATACATCTTATGATGCAATATATTGTAGATATTGTTTGGATTTTAAAGTTGAACTGTTCTGCTGCAAGAAAGCTTTAGCCAAAAAGATAAATAGATTAGTTGACACCATCAGAAAATTAAAGAAACAACGAAAAAATAAAAAATTAGCATTGTTATTAGGTGAAGCCTTTTTTCCACCTGTGGCAAATTTTTCTGATAATACAGTGAGTGCATCAGAAATTCCTAAAGAAACAATACTGATAAGCGAAAACAAAATGCTTAAAAAAGAAAATAAAATTTTTAAAAGGAAAATGGAATCTATGATGGATTTACAAGTGGATTATTTTACTCATCTAAAAGAGTTTGAAGATATGTCAAACAATCTAAAAATACTTATTTCGAAAAACTCTCTAATAGAAGCTAAATTAAACTTTATTAAAAAGTGTTATTGTGAAAAAGAAGAAAAGCTTAATAATATTGAAAACAAATTAGAGCTATTAAAGTCAAAAAAAGAATCATTTAATGTTAGAAATAAAATATCGTGATACTCAGTTGGAAATAAAAAAGAATAAAATAAATTCGTTAAAAAATGAAGAAAAAAAAAATAATATTGCAATTAAAAAATAAAATAACAGATATTACTTCAATTCTTGAAAACTCAGATATAAACATTTCTGAATTAAAAAACGAAAAAATAAAGCTGCAAAAAAAAAGTGAGTAATTTAAAAATTATTTTGCAAAATAAAACCAACTATATTAATGACAACAATATGAAAGATGTTATAAGTTTAGAGAAGGAAGTTGTTTCGTTATATAGTAAGACAAACATTTTAAAAGAGGAGAATCTAGAACTTCAAAAATTGGTTTCTTTGCTGGATGATGACGAAGTAATAACATTTGAAGATGGCAGATACAGTGATGACATTCGAGAAACAATAATGAAACTTCTTTTAATGAACGTGACTATGAATAGTGTCAATGAAGTCATAAAAGTAGTTTTAAACAAACTAGCCAAAAAGAACATATCTAGACTGCCATCAGCCGCTGTAAAATGTAGGTTAATGCAGGAAGCTTCAATTTTAGTTCAATTTCAAGTTGCAGAAGCAATGCTTGAAAATAATTTGATAAATAAAAACTCTAAAATAGGCAATTGTTTGCATGGTGATGGTACTCAGAAATACCATAAGCATTATCAAAACTTTCAAATTACTACAACTAGTGGAAAAACTTTATCTTTTGGTCTGTCAGAAGTGGTTGGCAAAGATGCAGCAACTGTTTTGCAAAACTTTACTAATATAGTAGATGACATTTGTGACGTTGTTAGCAACTCAACCACTGAAAAAGAAATTAATTTTGCTAAACTAATAACATCAATAAAATCAAAAATGTCTGATCTTTCTTCGGTTAATCCTCTTTTTAACTCACAGTTAAAAACATTAAGGGAAAAACTTTTGCCTATTGCAATTAGTAACTGGGACTTTCTTTCCTCAAACGTCAAAGACAATATAAAGGACATGAGTAATTTTTTCTGTAAACTTCATTTGCTCGCTAATTTTGCTTCTGAAACTGATAAAGTTTTAAATTCTTTTGGAAAAATTCTGCTTCAAAATAATTTTGAAACTGTTTTTGCTTTTAGTGGTAAAGAATGTGGTGCTGTACGGTTAGTTCGTACTACATGTAAGGCATTTCATTCAAGGGGTAGTGAGGAAGCTGGTGTTGCATTATGGTTTAATTCTTTTCTTTCCTCTCGTAACGATAAATCTTATTTTGTTCCATTTATTGGAAATCAATTTAATATTTTGTATTACAATGCAGCTGCCCTATACTATCATAAGGATTCTATAACAGAATTTCTTAATGCTTGGCCTAACCCTAATAATTTATTAAAAGCAATTAAGGAAGATATCACGAATCTTGTATTCATTGCTGAAGTCAGTGGATTAGGTACTATTTACAAACTACATACTGGTCCAATGTGGAGAATTATCGAATCATTTGATAGTATATTATTTTTAAACCCCTACCTACTTCGCTTGAAAGTTAGACTTTCATCTCTTTGTATCGATGCCTCTTCTTTATTGTTTGCTAATGGAAAATTTTTTGAGGATACCAATCTTCTTCATCAAGATGTGGTTTACTCCAAGCTGTTTAAATGCACTCAAAATGATGAGTTTGATTCTTTAACTGTTCAATCACTTGAAATTATTTTCCATGCAATTCTTGTTATTTTGGAACGTCAGTGTGCTGATCAGTTACCAGGTGGTAAATATTGGAATCCATCTAATTCTGTTTTTGAAGCTGCTTCTAATGTCCCTGTCACTAATAAAGCATCAGAAAGTGACTTTGCCATTTCGGATTTAATGGTTCGCACAAAACCCAATGCAAATGTTCAAAATATCCAGGCTTTGACAATGTGGTCTCATAACCAAACATTAGAATGGCTTAATGGTAAATCAGGTGAAGAAAGAAAACAATTGCTTGAATATTCAAGAACTAAAGTAAGATTAATGAAAAGCAAATATGATGAAAGAAAAGAAGCTCTTAAAAATGATAAAGCTATGCACCTTCTAGCAAAGCAAGAAGAAAAAAATCAAGAAGAAATTAAACTACAACATAAAAAGGTTGCAGCTTGTAATGATTTAATAAATTTAAATGTAAGAGCTTGGATATCATTAAAGGAAGCAGAGAAAACAGTTTTTAATATAGAAGAGCCATTGAAATCAAAAGTACTCCTAGCTCAACTTAATTTTTATCGCATAATCTTAGGTGTCGAATGTGACAAAAAACTTTTTTGTAAAACAAAGGTAGAAGGAAGCAAAAGAATAAAATTGTCTTCAGAGGAATTATATCAAAATCTTCTTATTGTTATTCAAGCAAATTTAACACCAAACAAACAATCTTTAAGTAATAATATAAGTGATAATTTAAAGCCTCGTGCAATGCGTAATGCAGCTGTTGAAAACAAAAAAAAAAGAATTAATGGAAAAAATTCAGGATGCAAGATTAAACAAATTAATTGAGCAACAAAAAAAGCACTCTTTATCAAAATTTATTAACAATCCATCTGATTTTGTAGGTTTTTCTATACAACATCGTGTTAGAGAAGAAGATGCTCATGAAGTATCTTGGAAACGTGCGCAAGTGGTTCAAATTGATCAGTTAAACGGTAGAAGAACTACATACCTTGTTAAGTATGGTAATGAACCTGATGAAGTATGGTCATTTCCTTTATTAAGAGATTTTGAAAAAGGTGATCTTATTCTTTGTAGCTAGGATTGTGAGGTTTTATTTAATGTAAATTTAGAATTATGTTACAGTATATATTAATCTTATTTCTTTTATTGTTATGTTCCAATAGTTTTTTTTACTACATTTGAGTTCAGTGGTTTTTATCTTTGTAAATAGTATGAATCATATCTGGTATGTTTATCTGCACCAATTTTGTTTATTTGTTGTTGTTTATTTGCAGCTTAACTGCACATTATTATTATAAAAAAAAAAAAAAAAAAAAAGCTTAAGCAAAAATACAATTACTTTTACATGAACTGCCTATGAAGTAATGGAAAGAGTCCAGAAATGGAGGGCAAACCTTAGGCTAATTTACTATTACTTTTACATGAACTGCCTATCGAGTAAAGGAAAGAATCCAGAAATGGAGGGCTAACCTTAGGCTAATTTACTATTACTTTTACATAAACTGCCTATCAAGTAAAGGAAAGAATCCAGAAATGGAGGGCTAACCTTAGGCAACATGACAGCTCACGGATGGAGTGCAAAGTCCTATAGCTTACCTTCTCGTTGGTGCACTTCGTTAATTAAGTTAGACAATTTTGTCTAATTTATGAACGGAATAGCCAAGGCAAATTATGTATAAAATTGTTTGTTAACAATACACACACAGCTTACTCTGAAGTTTGAATTGAAATTCGATAATTAAAATATTTTTTCAGTAAACTTACCGATATTAAGTATGCTAAGTTTTAAATGAATTTTGAAAAGTGAAATTTCTGAGTTTGCAACATATAGTCAAATTTGGGTACATTAATAGTGCGATAATTTATTTCAAAGACAAAACGATTTAAGACATCTATTAAAAAGTTTAAGACAAATAGATAGATAAGATAATCCGTATAAGAATTTCCATGACTGTTAATTTCCATGACTGTTAATCTATGTTAATTCCGTATCTGTTAATCTATGTAATCTCAATTTCTTAATACAAGAGGGATGGGGTTAATAAAAGTGGATGGAGGAGTTTAGTCAAGATTTAATGAACCGGGTGAGGGCAGGGTCAGAATTTACACTGAAAGTTTTATTACTTATCAGTAACTAGTATGTATTTTTTGATTTTTAAAGCTGATTTTCACTAATTTTTTTTTAGTTTTTAGATATAATTTTTTTGTTAAAACAAGTAAAAATTAATAAACGGGAGGGGGGTCTTAATAAGCTTAGTGTGGGTGGCAAAGTTACCCCAAAATTAATAAACGCCCCCCCTCATCCTTGGAATTAAGGACTCGAGAGTACACAATCATATAAAGCCAAACATAATGAAATAGAACAATTCAACGAGTTTTTCATTCACTGTTTTCAAAATTTTAAAAAAAGTTAAAAACCTTAACCACATTAAAAAATAAAACATTTTTTATATTATGATAGGTGCTGAAAACAATAAATTAGTCGAATCAGTAGACTATAAGTGGTTAAATCTTTTTTTAAATCTATAACAATACTGAAATTAATAACAAGTCTTTGACTAATTTCTTTATTTGTTTGTGTGAAAATAAATTTTAGATTTATGTTTATTTTGTACATTTTTTGACGTTTTCGACGTGTTTTATTTGGGTCCACGTTGTTCAGTTGATAATTTATTAAAGAAAAATAAAATTAATTTAAGTTAATATTTATCATCAAAGTTTTGTTACGCTCCACGTTTTATAAATTAAAACATTTGAAAATTTATTTTTTGTCAAAAAAGTTTAAAACATATTTAAACAGTTATTTGACTATTTCATGGTACGTCTGCGTTAATCCCCAAAAAAATTCTACTTATGAATTGTTCAAATAATTTAGATTTACAATTTATTTTCTAATAAAATTTTATTATAAGTTAGTTTACGCAACTTTTTACGCAAAAAAAAAAAAAAAAAAAAAAAAAAAAAAGTTTTTTTTTTCGGTGCCAAAAATTAAACGAGATACTTTAAGAAAATACTTCATAAAAAGTCTATGATTTGAAAATATTAAAACACGTATATCTTTAGAACTAAATAAGCTACAGAGGTGGTTGAAACCATTTTGAAAATGAAATATATTAAGGAATATAATGCATTTAATATAAAAAATATTTACATTTGCTTTAAATATTGCCTAAACTGCCTACTATTATACATAAGACTTAAAACATTATATACATTTAGTTCAAACAATGTTAATAAAGACATTTGTTTAAAAAGAGGTTTTAAGTGTTCTGTTTTATTTTTAAAATTAATCATAGCATGCTTCTATTTACGATAAAGTGGTTCTAGTTTCGTTTTATAGGTACTACCTCAAGCTATATTTCCGTAGTTTAGGTAACTTTGAACAAAACTATTGTAGATTTGTTTCAGTAGTGGTTTTTTTAATAAATAACGTGACTGGTATATTATTCCTATGCTTTTGGATATTTTACTACTTATATAAGCGATATGTATATTCCAATTTAGATTTTCGTCAATAAAAACACCCAAAAATTTCGTAACAGTATCCCTACCTATTTCTCTATTTTCATCACACCAGGAATACATCACTCCAGGAATACAAAAAATCATCACACCAGGAATACAAAAAAATAGTAAGGTATACTCTTTCTTTTTTTTTATATATATTTCTTTATATTTTTGATAATTTTTGGACAGGGAAAGCCATTAGTGACCGGCCTCATCAAGTTTTAACAGCCTATTTACAGTTCTTGTTTTTTTAAATATCTTTTAATATTTATAATAAAAAGATGAGTGACAGTTTTTTTTATAACCCAATTAACGGGGGGTTTGTATCGACAGACAATCTCGCACCCAAATGAAACAGCCAGCAGTTTCTTCAAAAGAAGGACCTATTCTAATAAACATCTTTTCACAGGTTTTTTGGCTTTGTTAAATATTAATAATTTTCAAGGAGATTAGGTTAAAAACGGCAAAAATGTATAAATGTAAAAAGATTAGGAGAAACACATTACTCAAGGAAATAATCATTTTCAATCTTAATGATATTAAAATGAAGTTAAAAAAGTTTATAATTATTTAAGATTTTTAATGAAGAGCGAGAAACCTGTAACACATGAATAAACTAATAAAGATAAAGAAACTATTATGTTTAATAACTAATGAGGTATAATACTCTAAAATATTAAAACATTTTTTAGTAAAGAAATATGTTTTACAACTCCATCAATAATGTTGTCGTATGTTAATTCTTCTAAAATGTCTTCATTTAAATTCATTAATATCCAAGCATCCAATTGTCAATTGATAAACAATTATGTAGACAAATTTCAAGAAAAACTTTTTTCAAAGCCTGCCTGGGTGCAAGGCAAAGTCAAGATATATTTATAGGCTGAAAATAAAGAGCTGTAAGACTCAAAAAATAATCTTTACTGAAAGAAATTATTGAAGCGACAAAGTAAACAATTAAAACAGCGAGTATTTGTTTTGCAGTTTTCTTGTTTAATTTCATTTTCTTCCAAATGTAACTTTGGTAGTTTTTTCATTTGTGTTATAACATGCATAAATTTCAGGTTAAATTTAGTTTATCCCATTTTTAAGTAAAGTCTTCAAATTCATATCTTAAAACCGTAAAATTTTTAATCCCAAGTACTTTCCTAATTTTAAAAAGAGCATTTTTTGGTAATTTTTATGAAAATTGACAAGGATATAAACAAGAAAAGACTGAGCATATTTCTAAGTGAAACGTTTCTCAAATTTAGAAATAGCGAATCTTTAAAATTTAGTAATAACTGTGTCCATGGCTGTGTTATGAAATTAAGTTTGTATAAGTCAATAGCTGTATAGTTTGCATTATTATTATTATTTTCACAATCCATTGTTTTCCTTTTACGTACACGTGCATTTTGTAGAGAATCTTGAATAACAACATCAATATAATTTTAATTTTCAATCAAATTAATATCCCAAGAAACAAAAATTTTAGCAGCTTTTAAAACATCTTCAAAATTTCTGGCTTCACTTCTTAGACATTTATACGTCGAAGTTACTATCTGTCGAGCTAGCAAAATATACATGCTATCCGTCTGCAAACACTTAGATAAAGATGTTGTTTGCTAAAATATTTTCAGATATAACTGTGCAGTAAGAGTTGTTTCAAACTTTAAAAGAGACTGTGGTAACATCGTTGTAGTACATCTAAAACCATTATTGAAATCTTCACTGTTAATAAAATAATTTACAAAATTTTTATTATAGTTACATACAACGAACTTCTTTAAATGAAAAAAACATCTATTTAAATTCATAATCTTTAGTCCGTTATCTTGTTTGTCCAATTAGGTTTAACACTCGACAATCTGTTGTTATATCACGTCATCGGTCCATTCGCTTGTGTGAATCTCTAAAAAATACAGTACAACTATTTATCAGACCAAACAAAGGTACAGTTGGAGTTAAAACCGCCGTAACTCCCGTAATAACCAAATTAAGGTAATGTGCATAAAACCACACATGAAGTTGACTCGAAGATTCTTTTTCTAACCATTTAGAAAAACCATTATATTGCCCATCATATTTGATAACCCATCTGACAAGAAGTGTTTTTTGGATTTAAATACAATAATACTCTTTCATTTATAGCAGATTCTACCCCAGTTTTATATTCTAAAGAAACATATCTTACTATCACTGAACAAATGTCAGTGACTGAAAAATCTCAATTTAAATTGAATACATACCAGATTTTCTAAAATATTCACTGATTTGTTTTTTTATTAGAATTAAAGTAGACTTAATGACATAATTAGCCGTTGTTTTTGAGAGGATATTTAAATACTTACTTCTTGCACGAGTTTGGTTGTTATGTGTCTTTTTTATGCCAGTAAAAATATATTTTGTTGACGCTTAAGTGGTATTTTCTTTTCATATCTTTATCTACCAGTTTTACGGTACTCGAAAGCCTTTTGTAGCTGCGGCCGGCGGAAGACGAAAAGTTGCCCGGTCAACCTGGAAATTTCCCGGTGTCCCAGTGGGCTAGTCCAACCAAGGTTATAAGGGTTGTAACGTTTTACATTTTTTCACTTAATTAAGGGTGTAAACATTTTGTCCCAAAATTATTTCGACAACTTATTTTTATACTTAATTTTAAAAGATTTTAGGTGATGTGACGTACCAAAATTTAAATAGAGTTTCACATATACTTATTCATAGTGATCAGGTTTGTTTGACGACACGGTGGCATAACAAACGATGTTTTTTGTCAAGCACTAATTGTTCATGGGCAGATGGATTTGTTGACACAGTTGCATTTTTTCATCTCATCTTTACCTTGACTGTATAATATCCTGTGATTGTACGAATTAATGATGAACTTGATATTTAGCATGCATTAGTAGCTTATTTTAATCTCGATGAAGTATCTTCCAAATTTTGAGACCAACCGGAAAATGCAGGTCTACAATGCTCAAAAAATGACTGCCTATTTTTGTTCCAACATTGATACTGAATTACATTGGTTTTTTATTTGAATGGTAAGCAAATTTGTAGATAAAACCTAATTTAAATAATGCATCTTATAAGGAGAAATGAATTGGTTGACAATCTTAGTTCGATATTTTGAGACTTTTTAGTATGCTAGGTGGATGGTTAGATTTAACATTTATATAACGATGGTTGATTTAACATTTATATGATGAATACCAGGCTTGCAGTAGAGTTGAGAAAGAGAAAGAACTGTCATTAAGATTTAACGTTAAGCTCAGATAAAAATCTGAAATAGGTTTTATTTTTGTCTTTTGTGATTATTTTTACCGTAGTTACGAGAAGTAAAAGCTAGAAATATGTTACACATAAGCTCAATAAACAGGCTAACTTAGACAACCTCTATTTTGCGTTGTTCCACAAAAGTAATATACATTAAAGTAATATATAACAACTTAAGCGTTTTATTGCTTTTTTAAAAAATGTGCGTATCTTAAATTGAAAACCGTTTTTCTAAAAGACAATAAGGGATCGTCCATAAATTACGTAACACAAACTTTCACAAATAAACTAAACAAAAAAGATCAAAAGTTTTTTTCTCGCAGAGTCTTTTATTTAAATTTATTTAAAAAATTAAAAAAGCCTATTAATTTTATTGAAAGTCGCCGTGTTAAAGAGCATATTATCTCCTACTTCTGTTTTTTAAATTTATTTTGCGTTGCGTAATTTAAGAAAGATCCCTAATGCACATAATATTGTTTTGAGAAAAACAAAAAAAAAACAATTAAAAAGAATTTTTAAATATCAATAATTTTGTACGTTGTTAAAATATTTTTGACAGAAATGTTTTTGAACAAGTCGACAATTTTTTTTTAATTTACCATAACGTGAATTTTTTGTTTATAATAATAAGATATAGCAAAAGTTGTTAAATATATATATATATATATATATATTTTAATAATCATTAAAAACTTGCTTCTACTTTTTTTTCGCGATAGTTTGACAAATTACAACAACAAAAAATAAAATTATTATATTCTTTACTTCCGGCAAAAGATAGGCCCTAAATTTGGCAGCCACAGCCAGTTAGGAGGTAGAACCCACTGAAGACCGCCTTAAGATCAATTTGCCACTACAATTTCTTTCGGAGGCGGCTACCAATGACTTCTATCTCCCGATTATCGTCTGTTTCTAAAACACAGGGCTAGAGGGATGATGAAATATTTTTGTATTTTGTGTCACATACGCGTCTCCTGAAAAAAAAAAAAGGTCCTCCATTTCTAAGATGTTTCAGGACTTTAAGATTCTGGGTAGGGATGCATACCCGATCCCCCTCCCACTTTCCCCTGAATCCGTCACAGTATAACATCCCAGCGCTGCTAAATGTTTTATGCTACATATTTAAATTAATGGCAAGACAATCAAATAAAAAACAATGCAATTGGAATAGAAAGTATGCTACATTATCTTATATGCTACATTATCTTATATGCTACATTATCTTATATGCTACATTATCTTATATGCTGTGCAATATTATAACGATATATATCTGTCTATCTTACAAGTTCTAGACAAAGCCAGTTGTTAATTTTTAAAATTCAATAGATCATCTTCACCACGCTGTTCATATGTAACACACAGCATTAAAGGGGAGAGTAGCTCTAATGGGAACACTGAAGAAATAAATATTTATTAAAACAAACAGACAACCTTTATTATACTTTAAATTTGACTTAGTTGAATGTACTGTTAATGGAAATAAATTAGTTTTTGTAAAGAAACAATTTTGTTCCAACCAAGACTATTTCCTGAATTGTAACACTTTGATTCCATAAAAAGAACAGATTGTTTTTTTAAAAAAACTCATTATATTAACAAAAATTGAAAATTGATTTTTATCTTTACAGTGAAAATTTTAATAATTCATTCAAAACATAGGATTATGAATACCCTAGCAAATTTAAATTCTACAAACGAAAAATCGTATAAAAGAATTTGATTTTATTGCTGAATAAGTTGAGAAACTTTATAACTATGTTTTTTATATCACTGCTATATCATGCTTGCAGCAACTTATAAGATAAGTTTATATTGTTATTTGCATTATAAATCCTATCACATTAAATACAAAAAAACGTATTACCCATAGCAGTAAAGTTTATCCAGCGCATTTAATACAGTGTGAAAACAAAATTAGATCACCGAAAAAATATGACGCAAAAATGCTTCAAACCAATGATAGACATGCTTTTTTTGAAGGGCAACTTTTAAAATCATATACAAAACGTAGAAAATAAGACGTTTTAAAAGAATAATGAAAAATATAGCCATAATTGGTATTTTGATATCATTGCGCATTTGTCATAATGGTTTCAAATGGCGAATGGTTTTAAAAAATTATAGTTTAAAACTTAGTAAAGAAAAAATTTAATGAGACACTCCCGCTACTCCAGAAGGTGCAACTCCAGCTGTAAAGGTAATCCTGCTACTCCAGAAGGTGCATCTGTGGAAGGTGCAGCTAGAAGGTGCAGCAGTGGAAGATGCAACTGTGGAAGCAAAAATTAAAGGAAGAGTTTATAGCTAGAAAAAAAATTTAAAATTTTATTTTAACATTAAAAAATCTCTTTTGCTATATATATATATATATATATATATATATATATATATATATATATATATATATATATATATATATATATATATATATATATATATATATATATATATATATATATATATATATATATTATTGGTGTCCTTTTACGAGTGTTTAAATCCGCCCCTTAACACACACAGTTTCAATTTTTTCAATCTGCCCGAATATAAATCAATAGCAAAAACATATATATATATATATATATATATATATATATATATATATATATATATATATATATATATATATATATATATATATATATATATATATATATATATATATATATATATATATATATATATATATATATATATATATATATATATATATATATATATATATATATATATATATATATATATATATATAGGGGCGGATTTAAACACTCGTAAAAGGACACCAATAAAAGGGCATTAATCAACTGATCTATCAAATTTACGCATGCAATTAAAAAAGTTTAATATATTAAAAACCATTTTATAAACTTTCATACCGATTGCACTTAATCAAAATTTTTTATTCGGTTTCTCTAAATACGCACAGCTTTATTGGTTCGCGTCTAATATAATATAATATAACAATAAACAAATATTTTATACGTAAATGTAAATAAACCATTGTATAACGTTTTATATGAGAACTTGGATTATATAAGAACACGGTTTTTTTAATAATAGTCTTTTTTACTTAAACTGTTTCGTTTTGAATCTTGGTATTTTTGAATTGATGTGTTTTATGTGAAAATATGTTTGAATTGAACATGTTTTATCCGTTTGGATAAAACATTTTGTCTCGACCTAACGGAAAATAAGAAACTTTGATTTTAGATTTGCCGTGACTCTCCCCTCGTTTGATAAAATCTGTCATCTTCTTATTTCTTTCATTTGTATAGTGTCTATAAGTCTATAAGTGTAAAAGTCTTAAGCATAAGTTAAGTATTTTAAACAACTGTGAATCATTTATCTATCATGTAAAATAACTGTAAAATTCTATTTTAACAAACACTTTTTTTTTTGCTATAAATAAATTCGGCACGATTAAAAAAATTATTACGCTTAGGGAGTACTTAAACCCCCGAAGCAACACTGTTGACATGACATTAAACCACTGAGCCGCTAAAGAGATGCATCTAGGAGGAAAACAAACTATTTTATAATCTTCTAATAAGCTCTACGTATGCCTAAAAGGTGTGCATGTTGTTTTGCTCTTAAACCAAATTTTTAGAATAAATGATTTTACTAAAAAATATTGAGTAATAATAAATAAATACTAGCTGGTATGACCCGTACGATATGGGTCGTGGCAAGTCTAATCCACACACTTTTTCTAAACTTGTTCTTTAGTCTTTATATCTTAATTTATTTTAGTAAACGGCAAAAAATAAATCAATTTAAAGTTCTGGTAGATGGTAAAATGCGAACTTTGATTGCGAACCAAAAATCAATTGCTTGTTAAATTATAATTAATTTAAAAGAGAAGTCTAATTTAAATAAAATATATCGAATACTAATGTATTTAGTTTAAAAAATCAATGAGCAAATGTTTTTAATATCATGACTGATGTGGTCATTAAAATGTCTTGGTTCGCTAAAAAGTACATTTTGCATTTTTACTGACTACTAAAAGTTCTTGATTTTTAATTTACTGTTCTATAAAACTAATTAGTATTTTTACTTATTACATTATTACTTATTTACTTTAATATTTTCTTAATTATAAAAGTATCTTTAGCATATAAGACAGTTAAGTATATAAGACAGCGTGCGTTAAGCATTTAAGACAGTTAAGCATATAAGACAGCGTGAAACTTAGGCTATGATTATATATTAACTCTCTCATAAGGATTTATTTAAAAAACAAACTTGGACATTGAAAAATGGGCCCAATAAACCGAGTATAAGTTAACTTTATCTGTTTAAATATAAGTTAGCTTTATCTGTTTGATATATAAAATATATCAAACAGATAAAGCTAACTTATATTTCAAATAAGTTAGCTTCATCTGTTTGATATATTTTATAAAAGCCTTTCCGTAAAAAAACTCTTACAATTCATGTAATTAAACTGTTTTAACTGCGGACTTTAGCAAAAAAATTTTAAACCTGTTGTTTGTGCGATTGTTACTAAATGGAAATGGAAACCGTCTTGATCCTACAAAAAGTAATAAAAGTATAAATGGTTTCCATTCACACAAAAAGAAAACGGAAATATAAAAAACGAAGCAAAAATAGCCAATATATATCAATTCAAAACAATAATTCCAAAGCAGTGCCCAACCGTACTATAAGGCAAATAAGGCAGCCGCCTAGGGCCCCTAACGTTTAAGGGGCCCCCCCCAAAAAAGTTGAAAATGAATAACTAAAAATTAAAAAAATGCATTACTTTTTAATTTTGAGGAGACATCCAATAATTTTCAAAAATTAATTAATTAAATTTATTCTCGCGTAGTCCCATAACATAAATATAAACTGCCCTGTTCATTTTTGTGCTTGTTCTCGGGAATCAGTTGTGCTCCTGTGTGGCATTTTTTAGCTGTAAAGAGTAAAATTTATTTGAAGCTTTGGCGGTATTTTTGTGTTAGGAAATATTCTTTAATTGGAAATATTACCTTCCCGCAACAAGATGTTTTGAAAACATTCAAGTTTATCCATGTTTTCATCTATGTCCGCATAACAATAAGATTTTAAAATTCACACAAAAAAAGTTTTTGTAAACAGATAACCAGCGAAATCACTAACATTGTTAGTAATTATTAATTTGACAATGAAGAGAGTACGAAATAACTCAGTGGTGCTAGCAAACGAAAGAAAAAGGAAGAAAACGAGAAAAAGTTTGCAAAATTGCAAAAGATTAGTTCGCTTTTTGTAAAAAGTGCTGAAAAAATGGAATATTTGTCTGGGACTGGAATTATTTTAGATTATAAAGAAGATGAAGTGATTGAAATGACTGTGCAGACTAAAGATATAGTTGGAGCATCTGAGCAAGCTATTGATGCTATACCAATGTTTGAGTTAAGTCAGTCAACTGCAGATGTGATTGCATTGCCAGAGTCAAGTCAGTCAACTACAGATATCATCCAAAATGTACAAGTTCAACACATATCATTGGATCCAGCAGAATGGCCAGAAGATCTTTTAAGTTTAAGAACAGAAGTATTGAAAAGGTGGGCATTCCAGTTAAAGGACTTTGACTTTTCTATGGATTCTACAATCAAGCGCTGGTTCAGTATCTCAAACTACGTGACTTGTAAAAAAACCAAAAAATTCCAAGACCCTGGCTTGTTTACTCCGAAAAGTTGGACTCTGTCTTCAGTTTCTGCTGTAAATTATTTGGAACAGAAAAAGACAAGCTTACTAAAGGTGGTTTTCGTGATTGGAAAAAACGTTTATGCCAGATTAAGTGAACATGACACATCACCAGATCATACCTCTGACTGGTTACAACGGAAGGAGCTGGAAACTCATTAAAATTCAAACAAGACAATTAATAAACTAAACCAAACCATTCTTCAGCAAGAACAGAGGTATTGGAGAGCTGTTTTTGAGAGAATTATTGCAATTATTCAGCATTTGGCAAAAAAACAAGCAGGCATTCGGAGACAGTGAAGAAAAACTTTTTGCACACGAAAATGGCAACTTTCTTGCTCTCATTGAACTATTAGCAAAGTTTGACAATGTGATGGCTGAGCATGTCAGACGTATAAACAGCAATGATACAAGTATGTCCGATCATTATCTAAGCAAAACTTTTCAGAATGAACTAACACTGATTATGTCAAAGGAAGTCAAGAATGAAACTACTGGACGTCTAAAGTTAGCAAGATATTATTCAATTATCCTGATTTGTAGCCCTGATGTTGCCCATAAGGAACAAATGACTGTAATCATGCGATTTGTTGAATATGTTGCCAATGGTATATCAGTAAAGGGGAACTTTCTTGGTTTCTTGATTGCAGAAGATCAAACTGGTGAAGGGCTTTCAAACTTGATAACAAACTTTCTTGTGGAGAACTTTCTTGTGAACGATATAAATGTAGATGACTGCCGATGCCAAAGGTATGATAATGGAAGCAACATGAAAGGTTCTTAAAAGGAGTGCCAGCACGAATTCTTGAACGGAATTCATTGGCCTTATTCTCACCATGTGGAGCTCATTTGCTGAATTAAATCAAAGAAGAATTGAAGTTACTTCAGACTAATTTTGACAAACGTGGTTACTGCAGAAGGAATTGCTCAGAACTGTGAAATTAAAGCAATGCTATATAAGCCCCGAGGAAGACATAAAAAACCGCGAAACTGTGTTGACTCTCTTTCAAAAAATACAGTTCACTTTTTTCAATAAATCAATTGACATTGCAATCAATGGATTGGAAGGGCGATTTCCTGAACTAGAAAAGCTTCGTGACACATTTGGATTCCTTTATAATATTAAGGAAGTCTCAAACCTGAAGTTAAAGGAACATTGTGACAAACTTCAAACCAAGCTGGAAAGAGATGGAAGAAGTGATATTGACAGTCAGTCACTTTGCTTAAAAATATTTAATCCCACAAACATACTGCCAAACAAAAAAAAATCACCAGCTGAAATTCTGCAGTATATTGCACAACATTCTTTAACTGAGATGTATTTTTATATCTGTGCATCTCCCTTCGCATTCTACTTACAATTCCAGTCACAGTGGCTTCTATAGAAAAATTATTCTCCAATCTAAAACTAATTGAAACATATCTGAGGTCTTCAATGCTTCAAGAAAGAGTTAATGGCTTGGCGTTAAAGAGCATTGAACATAAAATAAGTACTAATCTGAAGTATAATGAGATAATCAATGAGTTTGCTGTAGTTAAAGCATGGAAAATGGCTTTGCAATAATGTATAAAGTTAATATTTGTGTTTAAAAGGGATTGTAGTAAATTATACAGTACTTGTATCAATTTTGTCATGATTTCCTGAATAAATATTAATAATAAAAATTACTTAAAAATTGAAAAAAACAAATCTATGTTCCACATCCACATCCATGTCTGCCTAGGACCCCTATATTGCTCTGTCTGGCACTGTTCCAAAGACAAAAAATAAAGGAATTTATTTGAGAAACAAACAAAAAATTTTTTTAAGATAAAATTAAAAAATTAACTTAAAAAAAAAATCCAAAAAAATTTTTATATTTAAAAATACTTATAAAAACAATTTAATTTGAAACTTTGTTTTATTATTATATATCTTTTAGTAAATAAAGATTATCAAGTTTCGCTTTAGCTTTTTGAATACAATCAACATTCAGAACATTTCAGTCACAGGATAAGGAATTCGATATTCAAAATATTATTGAATACACTTAATACACAATAATTTGTTGTGTACTCTATTTATTTATTTGAAAACTCAAAATTGTAGATGAACAGATAACAAATAAGAAACTTACTTTGCGAGGTTGTTTAGCTTTTGTGAATATTTTAAGATTTATTGTTGCAAGTTTGAATTAACTAAAAATTTATGATCACAATAAGATATACTTTTTTTTTATTTAAAAACTGAATCTTTAGCATTTAGCGAATAACTATATGTAGTCAGTTTAAGTAATGAAACTACCCAATAATAATTTTAAATTAAAGATCTCGACGTGAAAGTAAACCAAGTCATCTTATCTATCAACACAAAACAACACAAAATTAACAAAAATAACATAACATTTTACAGTAATTTCTAAATTACTCAAACCTTAAAGGGGACCAAGAAATTAGCTTGTTAGAGAATGATAGAGTTATGGGCAGTATAATCCATAAATAAAAGCTCTAATAAAATTTTAAAATTAGGTTAAGTTAAGGTTATTGAATTATACAGAGTTTATTTTTCATATTTTAACTACTAACAGCACACACATAGAAACACTAACAAATTACCACATTATATTACATACGTAAGTACTTGTCAAAAACTGCAAATTAAGGACATTTACAAATATAACATTTGTGAAATTTTCATTCAATGGCTTAAATTTCATTCAATGGCATACCTTTTTTATGCATGTGTATATGCAATTTATTTAAAGGAAGGATACTACTTATAAAAAGTCTAATATTAAAAAAATATAAATAATAAAAACAATTAACTAATATATTGAGTTAATTATATCTGAGTACAACATCTTTCTTGTTGTAGCAGAAGAGGCTGCAGCTACATAAAAAATTAAAATTACAATAAAAGTAATCAATCTATGCAAGATCTCAAATATAAGTGTATATAACTATTAAATACTAAATATAATTAAAATATTAAAACTATTGTACTCACTTAAACTTGACTTATTACATTGGTTGATTGAATTTAAAAAAATATTTGTACAACTTAACATGCTTATTACATATATTAGGAAAAACACAATCAAAAAGTTATTAGAGGAACCTCCTTGTGAAACATTTTTTGAAACTAAAAACTTTAATGATTTTATTCAAATTCTTTGAAAATATTTATTCAATAACGTTTGTAGGCATCTAAATTATCTTATTTTGTAAAAAAGTCAAATTTGATTTTTTTACCGTAAGGCTTTTTTAAAAATGGCTACAGTATTTTAAAATAGTATTGTACAGTAAAAGCAATTGATTAATGCATTAAGTCAAGTATGAGTACAACAACATTTTATTGAGCCAGAATTAGCAGCTAGAGCTATATATATATATATATATATATATATATATATATATATATATATATATATATATATATATATATATATATATATATATATATATATATATATATATATATATATATATATATATAAATATATATATATATATATATTTATATATATATATATATATATATATATATATATATATATATATATATATATATATATATATAAATACAATAGTACTACACTCTTTCTGTAAACTCACAATCCAAGTCACTTCCAACAACACTTTAAAGCCATGGAAACAACATAACCACTTACTCATAACACACATTGAAGCACTTTGTATATTACAGGAATTCACACATTTATGAAACAGAATGACTTTGTGACTGCATCTAAGTATTTAAAATAAAATTTAAAACCCTATAACTGATACAACAGATATTACAGGTTATAACAGTGTTAATTAAGATTTGAGAATACCTTATCATGTGGTCAAAAAATACAAAGTGATATATTATATGGTGTAACAATACGCACGAATAAGTAAATAAAACATTATTTATATAAGACTAATTAGTTTGTATTTAGGACTAAGAGTTTGTCTAACAGCAAACCTTTAACTATAATACTGGGACAAAGAAACACGATGCTCCAGTTAATTGTGCCACCATCATCAATTTTCTCCTCTACTTTAGCCATGTTTTTAAATGCAAAAGCAAATGTTTTTTTTTGATTATTTAAAGTTTATAAGAGTTGCATTAACTCATTTATACAACCACCACTACCAAGTTCCTCCATTCTGAATGACACTGCTACATTAGCATCATATATATTTAACTGACAATACGTTGGTAGAAAACCTTCTTCAGGCCTTAAATTTCTAACACGATTCAAAATTTGCCCATAAATCCAAAAACAGAAAGGACAATTATTTGTGGGGTGAGGTTTTTGGCTGTGAAGGAAGCAAAAGGTAAAAAGAATTATAACACCTATCATGATATCTTTTATTTCTAAGGCAGTTTATTTCAGTTCACCTAGGCTCATCTCTTTCATTTTGGCGACGGTTAAATTCATTTTGCCTAGCCTTTTTTCTTTAATTTCAACGAACCCTTATAATTTTACTTCTTTAGTTATCAGACAAAACTAAGCACCAAAGGTCTGTGTAAAAATGATGCCTAATATAATAAAGTTTGCATTTTTATTTCAAGATTAAACTTTTAGTTTTCTTTCTTAACTTATTTAAAATAGCAATGTGTAAAGATAAAATGCTTCTTTAAAAAACTTAAACTAAAGTTATATATAAACTGATATGAAATTGATTAATTGAGAACTGGGTAATGTTATATATTTAATAAAGTCATTATTGACAAAAAATGATTAGTACTTGATCAAAAAAAAAACAATAATAAGTAATTAATATACGTTACAAAATTTTTAAAGATAAGAACTCATAAATAATGCAAATTGAAAAAATTATAAGGGCTGTCTGCTCAGCAAATACTGCTAGCATTAAACAGTGAAGTGTAATCCTTTGTCAAAAAGTCCCTTTCATTACTTTGAAATGCATTTAATTCAAGATTTGCAATTAATAAGTAAACACAAAACTATTGATAGTAAATACGAAACTATTAATTTATGTATTTCATCATAACAGTACACCAATTAACTGGCATGGACCACAATCTTGCTCCGAGCAAACCCAAGTCACATTATAACAAAGTACACCACTTGGCTAGCAAAATCAACACTCTTGCTGTACACTAAGCCAAGTCTTAACAATTTGAAAATTTATTTACAAATATATAAAATTTATTTACACAATCACAAAATATAGACCTATGTAACCTTAACACATGAACATAAATAACATAAATAACACATAAATATAAATAAATAATATAATAAAAATATTTAAATCAAGAAAAATATATAATTTAGAAAATTTACAAATACAAAATTATTTTTGTAATATTTGTTTAATGACATACCTCCTACAATAAATGTTTAATCACATACCTCGTACAATAACGATCTGGTTTTTTATACAAAACAAACAGATTTTTTTTCAACTTCTGTAAAGATAAGGTGTTTAACGTTGTTCTTATATATATATATATATATATATATATATATATATATATATATATATATATATATATATATATATATATATATATATATATATATATATATATATATATATATATGTATGATTAGATTTTTTAACTCATTTTCTTTTGTACAGATTTATTATTTTTACGAGAAAATAAACATATTTACACCTGATGATTGCATTTAGCATGAAACAAATAGTTGTGAAAAATATGCAGTTTTATTTATAAATAATATAAATAAAAACAGCTCTGTTTTAATTTAAATCATTTTAATTTACTTTAATTTATCGAGCACTCTCGCGAGGATATATGCAAGCACTAATACGTATACATATACAGACGTGTTCAAATTATTAGACTAAAATTTTTTTCTCGTTTTTTTTTTTATTTTTAAAAAAATATTACCGATATAACGTTCGTAAATATAAAAAAAACCCTAATTAATACTTGGTATGGAGCCCCTTGGCTTTAATAAGCATATTAATGCGGCTCGGCATGCTTTCTACCAGAGTTTTACAAATGTTTTTGATGTCTTGGTCTTGATGCCATATTTGTATCAGTTTTTCGATGAGTTGCACTTTGGTGGTAATTGTTACTTTCTTGATCTTTTTCTTTACAACAACCCACAAATTTTCAATGGGGTTCATGTCGGGACTATTTCCTGGCCACGGCAATGTCTTGATTCTGCTCTGCTGAAGAAATTCTGTCACTTTTTTGGCTTTATGACACGGAGCCCCATCGTGCATAAAAATTACATCTCCCTCTGGAAACCATGTCTTAATTTGAGGCATTAACCTATTTTGTAGCACTTTAATATATTGTACATGATTCATGGTGCCTTCTACCATGTACAACATTCCCGGTCCGTGTATTGACATGACACTCCACACCATAACAGACGTTGGATGCTTGACACTCTGGCTAACACACTCTGCCTTGAACTCTTCTCCTGGTCTTCTTCGAACATATTGGCTCTGTTCTTCCACCACCAAAAAGATGGATTCATCGCTAAAACATACCTGGATATAATAAATATACAAATGAGTACACAGAAACACTTTGCAAAAAATTACAGATAAAATTTGAGAGATTCTTTAGAAAAAAAAATTGCCTAAATTTTTTTAGAACTCATCTTCATATTTAAAATAAATTTTGATATCAAATGTTAAGTGAAAACTCTCAAAATGACTTTGAATACAATTTTTGCATACATTTTACCTTACTCCAGACATAGATAGACATGTTTTCATGAATTTTAGCCGATTCTAGCCTCTTTTTAGCCATCGCTGGTGTAACCTTTTGTTTTTTTCGTGGACGACGACTTTTCAAACCACTTTCAAAAAGCCTTCTCCGAACAGTAACTGGAGAAACATCAACTCCTGCTTCATTAAGTTGTTGACACAACACCTTAGATGTGGCTCTTCTGTTATTAAGTGCCATTTTAACCAGATTTCTTTGTGTCCTTGGGGTTATTTTTCTTTTACGACCACAATTCCCTATTCTGTGGTGCTCATATGGCTCTTGATTATCAACACATTTTTTTATTCTGCTTACTGTTTTCTGACTTACACCAACTTTTAAAGCTATTTGAGTTTGAGTGTAAACCTTTTCACCCAACAAAGTTTTTACAGCAGAATATTTTTTGGGGGAAATATCATTTTTTTTGCCCATTGTTAAAATAAAATAATTTCACCAGTTTTACTGTACAATTCCTAAACAAAAACAATTTATTAGTAAATTCGAATTAAGTTTTTATACATAAAGTAATTTTGTAAAAAAAATAAATTAAAAGTAATTAAAATTACTTTAAAATGACACCCAAACAACTGCTGCAACGTTTTGCTACTAAAGGAAAAAAAACATGCGCTGACTTGCCTCCCAATATTGAAAACGCTCTAACAAAAAAAAAGTGACGTTGCCAAATATAAAAAGTATGTAAAAACATTAGAAAAATGTCATATTTTATACTTAAAATCTTTTAACTGTGATACTTGTGAAAATGTAATAGATATTTGAACTCAATCACGGAAAATAATTTTCTTAAATCTATAGTCTAATAATTTGAACACGTCTGTATATATACATATATATATATATATATATATATATATATATATATATATATATATATATATATATATATATATATATATATATATATATATATATATATAAATATAAATATATACATAAATATATATATATATATATATATATGTATATATATATATGTATATATACATATATATATTATAAATACATATATATATATATATATATATATATATATATATATATATATATATATATATATATATATATATATATATATATATATATATATATATATATATATATATATATATATATGACCTCTTAAAAAGATCATCGCTTTTTAGAGCCATCATCGTCTTTTAACTTAAAAAATAGAATATGTCCATCTTAATATTAATTTAGTTAATGAAGCAAAGTTTTCGTTATATACATATATGTATATATATATATATATATATATATATATATATATATATATATATATATATATATATATATATATATATATATATATATATATATATATATATATATATATATATATATATATCTTATAAAAACATATAAAGAAATCTTAGTCTGGCTAGCTCCATGTAAAAAACTAACAAAGCAAAAAAAATCAAACTTAAAACAAAACCGCGGATTTAAAGCAAAATCGAGGCATACTTAGATCTAATACCATTAAAAACAGAGAAAAAAAAGTTTGTAACAAGTTATATGTGAAGAATATGAATATATAATATGAAACAATAATTATAATCAAAATAATAAAAATAAACTGTATTTAAAATGTAAAGTTCATAGAAACAGAATCAGCAATCTTGTAAAACTTAGAAAAAGTTTTATTACTTAACCTTTTTTAGTATAAACTTAAACAATATTAGAAATACTTAAAAAGGGTTAAAAGAATCATTAGTAATTAACCTTTCAACTATTTTTTTTAAACATCTTCACTTATAACAAGGCTACAAGCAACCACTATTAAAGTTGGAAGTAACTGGCAGAAAAAAGGATGAAGTTTGAAAAGCAAGATAAAGATTTACAGACGACTTAAAAAATTGAAAGTTGTATGAAGGAAGAAAACAAGATGAAGGAGTGATTTTAAAAGTGATGAAATCACTATTGAAATTGCTTTTTCGTTTAATTTTTTTACTTGAACATCAGTTAAATAGTAAACCTTGTATTAAAAAAAAAGAGACTTTTATTCATTTTGGCACAATATAAAATAAAACAGCACCACATTGATATAAAAATGACTCTGCATTGTCAGTAATAAGCGCCACTAAAAAAAAAAATAAGAAATTCTGACTAAAAGACTTGTATTTCTTTTTTTTCCTAAATTTTCTACTCGATTTATTAACCATATTTTACTAATATTGTTATGATCTGTAGAAGCTCTATGAAAAAATTAGTTTGTTATTTTGCCATCCATATCTTCTTTGAGTCCCGGTCTGTTTACTATTTATACATTTGTGATTATATTTTATTTTTTAACCAGCCACCAGGTGCCCCATGCTGTAGCAGAAGTGAGATCCTTTTCAAGCTCACATGCTCCCAGGAAATGAAGAATAGCGCTGTTCATTGAGAACAACTTTTATACAACGATTGGTAAAGAAGGATTTAATATTCTCAAAGATGTTACCTAATACACCGTAAGAAGAGAGTTTCTAGAGAATACTGAAATGCAAAACGTTATCAAAGTTTTTAAAAATGTTGAGGGCAATAGCCGTAACTTCTCCACATCTATCTAATGCACGATCAAATCTATTGTTTATTACCGTTAACAAATAAGTAGAAGAACGAGAAAATTGAAATCCATGTTGATGATTAGAAAGTAAGTTTTTAGATTCAAAATGAGAGAAAAGATGTTGTTAATTAAAGACTAAAAATCTTTTTTGAGTCTTTAATTAACAACATCTAATCTGTCATTTACTCTTACTACAAATACTGTTAAAGATACTCCAGAAGTCACAAGGTCCTAATTTTTGAGATAAAACACGAGATTTCGTAATCTGAATATAGCGTGCTACGGCGTCCGACAAAACCTTTTTACAATGGTTTCTAGGAATAGTAAAATAGCAAAAGTATTTTTTCTAGAGAATTGTTTTGCTGAATAATATGAGAGTAATGGTTTTGATTGGAAACTGCAGCAGCAAAATGAGATAAAAATCACGAAGAAGTGTGAGGATTGACTTGGAATTGTCGAGATAGAATAAAAGATTCCATGCTAGCCTTAATCCAAGAAGTTTTGTAAGAAGCACATTTACAGCAGTAAGACGAACGATTTCTAACCAATGGCTTTTACGTAAAAAATAACGGAAAGAGTCCCAGTCAGCTTTAAGATAGTTGTAAGAGGTACAATAATAGTGAAATTGTAATCATCATTAGAATTCCACTATCATTGTACCTCTTGTTTGATCTTATAAAAACTGTTATATGAGATAATTGTTTTAGAGAGAATAAACCGTGATTAGAAGCACCTAAGGGTGAATGAGGAAAAACTGAGTACTGATTAGAATCAGAAGCAAGACATAAGTCAAGTAGAGAAGAAAAACTATTTAAATTGTCTGGAAATTGAATTGGAAAGTTGAATATTTCAGTTAGAGATTGAGAAAAACGTAGTGGTTCTTAAACAACTTCAGAATCAATGACACTAGAGCCAAGTCATTCAGTGTCATAAAAAATAAAGTCAACAACAACGATTTTGGCTAAAGGATAAAGAGAAAGGTTTCGGTCAATTTTTTCATCAAAAAGTGTACAATCTTGAGACAAATGAGAGCAATATAATCCAACGATAAAACTGAAAGAGTGAAGAAGTGCTAAACAAAAGAACATAAAAGATTAGTCTGCAGATTCAAACCTACTTTATCTACAAATGGGTGAAATTTTATGAATGTAAATGCCCAAGTTAACCATGTGACTATTGAAATCTTTACGAATTAAACCATCAACAATCAAAGTCATAAAATGGGACAGCTAAACTCAAATTAATCTCAGTATTGGTCAATTCTCCAACTTAATTTGATAGAAAACTTTGACGCAAATCCAATTGATGTATCAAATTTATTTAATAACTTTTTATTACTTTTCAAAACAGTCAACAAAACAAAATCATGCTCTCAAATTTTCAAAAGCTGATTCATTTTTTATTTTCATTAAGAGTGAAATCTCTATTCTCTTTAAAACAACTTTTGTCACTGAAGAAAGCTTTGGTACTAATAGCCTTCCTGCATTCCCAGAGCTCGAAACGGACCGGAATGTACCGGAACGTTTTTATGCAAATGGTTTTAGACTTTCGTCGTCTGTAACGCCACCATCTGTTTAGCAGAGGATTTAGGGATATCGATTATACTCATTTTTAATGTAGTTTAAGTTTTCTAAAGCAACAACATAACATTTTTTTAAATTTATTTACTTATTTTTGAATTTTAAACCGTTTGGTTAAAATTTATAAATAACGGTTTATCTCTTGACTTGAGTACTCATGCACAGCAGTGCTCTGAAAACTGAAAACAAACATAAAGATAAAAAGCAAGTCATAATAACTTACCAAATAGAAAAAAAAGGATTCGTTAAAAGAAAAAATAGTTCGAAAATGTAAAGTTAAAAAAAAAAACAATAATGCCATTGAAAGAAAAGAGCAATAAAAAACTTTTAATTTTTGTTTAGTGAATACATTGTTTACACTGATGTGTATTTTTATTGTTATATTTATATGTTGTGTATGAATTTAATGCATTTTTTACTTTTATAAATCTTAATTTTATGTATAATAAGTGCTTTTCTGTTTGTATTTTCTTTATTTGTTTATTATACTTACAATATATTTTTGTTACTGTATTATAAAAGTTAAGATTATTTTTTTATTAAGTCTTTTATGGATAAAAGCACGATAATAATAAATACAACACATATATAGCGGAAATATTAAATAAGTATTTAATAAAAGGCTGTCCATTAATTACGTCAACAAAAAATTTAAAAACCAGTAACTAAAAGAATTAAATCAATACAATCTTCCATACAACAATCAATTATATATACATAGTTACAGTTATAAACAGTAATAAACTGACAAAACGTAACTAATAAAGATGACATAAAAACGTTTTTATGTCATCTTTATTAGTTACGTTTTGACAGTTTATTACTGTTTATAACTGTAACTATGTATATATAATTGATTGTTGTATGGAAGATTGTATTGATTTAATTCTTTTAGTTACTGGTTTTTATAATTTTTGTTGACGTAATTAATGGACAGCCTTTTATTAAATACTTATTTAATATTTCCGCTATATATGTGTTGTATTTATTATTATCGTGCTTTTATTTTAATCATTATTATTGGGTGTCATACTTACTGGTAATATTATTATTGTTATTCTTCTTATTGTATAACTAATTACTTTTATTATTGTTGTTATTGTTAAAATACTGCTATTTTTATTATTATCATAACTATATAATATATTTTATTTTTTTAAAGAGGCTTTTACTTTATATTAGTTTTTACTTTATATTAGTTTTTACTTTATATTAGTTTTTACTTTATATTAGTTTTTACTTTATATTAGTTTTTACTTTATATTAGTTTTTACTTTATATTAGTTTTTACTTTATATTAGTTTTTACTTTATATTAGTTTTTACTTTATATTAGTTTTTACTTTATATTAGTTTATATCCAGATTATTCAATTGATTGATTCATCCCGATTATAATATAATTATATATGGTTTGTTGTCATTTTATCTGGCCGTTCCACGACTTTTCGAAAAATAAGAAAATAAATTTATATTAAATTATTTGTTTAATTAAAAATGTTTCTTTTAAATAAGTATCATTAAAATCCAATATAAAATAAAATAAAAATATTATGCAATTAACCATCATGAGTTTAGTGAATTGGTTAAAAAAACGATCAAGTGATAGCATCGATTGTCTGGATTCTCCTTCCAAAAAAAGAGAATTAGCCGTTACGGAAAGTCTGGAAACCGCGGAAAGCCAGTGTTCAAGCAGCTCAACGCAAGTAATTGATGTTATTGCTAAACGTTTTAAAGAAGTTCAAGAAGACAAAGGTGAATTCGTTTCTGAAAATACCGTAAATACGTCTATAACATTGATGTCGTCAAGTGACGATGACAACGATTTTCCAAGCTGTTGGAACAAAAGTCAGTGTAAAATTTAAAAAAGGAATAACTACTGGCTGATTGTAAAAAATAAAGGTTTGATTTGCTCAGTATGCAAATCAAACAAAATCGGAATTTTTGCTGATAAAAATCAAAGAGTTTCTAAATCATGGCATGAGTGTTCTGTAATACCGAACGGTAACACCGAAGAAACTCAACAGTCTAGTTTGAGGAAAAAAGTATTTAAACACAGGAAAAATGATGCTTACCTCAAAGCACTTGAACTAGCAGAACAGAATGCTAAATAACAAATTGACACTCAAATTGAAAAAATTAGACAAATCCTAGTGGGAAAAAGACGTCGAAAAGACGTCTTTTAAAGTCTTACTTACGATGTCTTTAAGACGTCTTTTTTTAATCAATTATGCAAATCTAAAAGACATCTTTTTTCGACATCGAAAAGACGTCTTTTAAAGTCTTACTTACGATGTCTTTAAGACGTCTTTTTTTAATCAATTATGCAAATCTAAAAGACATCTTTTTTCGACATCGAAAAGACGTCTTTTTTTATCTTAATCTTGACATGAAAAGACATAAAAAATGCGTCTTTAAAACGATTTTTTTGGTCAAATATGCAAATCTAAACGAAATCTTTTTTCGACATCGAAAGTGCGTCTTTTTTGTTTTTGATCTTGTCATGAAAAGACATAAAAAGTGCGTCTTTAAGACGTCTTTGTTTATCAATTATGCACTTCTAAAAAAGAAGTTTTTTCTTGGGGTCGGAACAACTTTTTTGCTATACTTATTAGTATACTATAGTATCATATACACTATAGTATTACTACTTTTCATATATAAAAAGCTGTTTTTATTAAATAAAAATGATAGTAGCTCTTCATACAAAGTATGACAAAAAGCTTTTTCCGATGCCGAGAAAAAAACCTCTTTTAGATGTCAATATAAAAGAGGAAGCATTTTCTACATCTTTTATATGTTTAAATATAGGAGAATAGTTTTTAAATAAAACAACAGTATTGTTCAACAGAATATTTTTTCATCTTTCTCTTTCTTTTCTGTTTCTTGAGCGAGCTCTGTTTCTTGGCGTTGTTAAATAACATTAACAATTTCACGTCGAGAAATCCTTTTATACGAGCAGGTTACGACTTCTTGCTGGTTACCACTTCTAAAAATCAAGTTAACATAAAAAACTGTCTATTGCTTAAATGTAATACAAAATAAGCAAACAAAACTTGATTAGCTGAGTGGAGCACATTATACTTACCGACTATTAAATCAAAAGGGGTTGATCCTTTTATTTCACTCATGTTTCCAGCGCGGTTCTTTTATTTTGAACCCACTAGGTAAGATTGGGACAGAAGTCAAACAGTAAACAGTCTGAAAATATATAAAATTGAGTATGTTAAATAAATTTACAACCATCAAAATGACTGTACAACGAACTATTATATTATGTAGTACTTAAATCAAGCTAAACATTTGCACCTCTCAGATTTGCTATAAAAGCCAAGTTATTGAAAACAGATATTAATATTTTTCGGTCTTCTATAACATAACTTTTTAATTGAATTTCGCTGAAATTAAGTGTTGTAGACTCATAGCAATTTAAAAATCCGTTATTAACTAAAGAATATCAAAACAAAAAAAATATTCAGCTAATACACCTTGAGAGTTTTTATTCATTTAAACTGGAAAAAAGTATTCGTCATAGCACAAATTTAGCCTGAAACATAAGGATGCTTTACTTAACAACATAAAATCATAAAAACTGGCAATATCATTAGCAACACAGATAATATACACATAAACAAAAATGTACTAGAAAGCTGCAATGATGTTTAGACATAAGAAAGTGTACCTTTCCAGTTTGGTTTTTTGAATCCAAACCAAAAATATTGCGAACAGTTCTAAAGATAAGTCTGTTGTCATTATGTGTATTTATATAACTGCTTTGTTAATGACAGACAACAGTTAACAGGGAATTAAAATATAAAACATAAACGTTAAAGAGCCAATATTTTGTATAAAAATTTTCATCATTCAACTAAATGAAAACAACAAAATTATTTAGATCATCTAAAAATATATAAAAAAAAATGCAAGTCTACTGAATGCTTCTTTTTTTCTATCGTTCGTTTTACTGGCACTTGAACAAGTAAATATAGAGAGAAATTGTTTACAGGTTTTATTTTTCGTCTGAAAATAAATACTATAATTTAATATGTAATTAACAACGTTCTTCAAGCATAATACATTAAAAAATTAGTTTAAAAATAAACGGTAAAACTTTTTAAAACCCTTACCTGCGATAAACTTAATTGAGACTAGATTGTATCGATACCATCTTACTGGCACCACGCCATACACCTTTGCTTCTTCTGATTAACAATTTTTAGCTAAACAGCTGCAATTGTATAATTATTTCAGTATATATATATATATATATATATATATATATATATATATATATATATATATATATATATATATATATATATATATATATATATATATATATATATATATATATATAATATATATATATATATATATATATATATATATATATATATATATATATATATATATATATATATATATATATATATATATATATATATATATATATATATATATATATATATATATATATATATATATATATATATATATATATATATATATATATATATATATATATATATATATATATATATATATATATATATAGAAAGACGTCTTTTTAAAAGACGTCTTTCCACATCTTCATTTAGGCTGATTATAAAAAAAATATAACAAGTCATAAAAAAGACGCCTTTTATTCGTCTAAAGATGTCTTTTTTCCCACTGGGATGTTGATTCGACTGAAAGAGTATTTAGAGCTGTTGCGAAGCGTTACAAAAAGTCAGAGGCCCTTCACAGATTTACCACAACAAGTTAACATAAAGTTTTTTAATGGAATTTCTATCGGGCAAATTCTGTATTCCAATAAAACGTGTGCTGAGATTGCTTTTCATATTGCTTCAGAAATGAAAACAAATATCTGCAGAGATATTTTTTCTTCAAAGAAAAAGATATCCATCTTAATCGATGAATCTACCACACACACTATATGCCTTATATCATCAATCTCCAAAAAATCAAAATGTACTGCGCCAGGTAGCCAGTTCATAAGAGGCACAAATCTTGAAAATTGGAAGAATTTTGTCAACTAGTTGGGTTGCATCAAGCATATATAAGCATTAATAGCGTCATATCTAACTACGCTGCACTGTGTGAACATTTCAACAAAGCATCAAATGATCCGGTCAGAGATGGAAAAGAAAAAAGCAAACACAACAGTTTCAGAAAAACGACATAAATATGGAGTTTGTCAGAAACTTAAACGCAATGTCAGATGCTTTAGATGAATTGGGGGATTTTCCACTGTTTTGCAACGGTGAAATATTACAATTTTAGAAGCTGATAAAGCTATAAGGACCACAATTCCAGTGATGGATTCCATGGCTGAAAAGCCTGGCCATAAATTATTTAGTCCAATAAATGCTATTAATGAAAAAGAACACAAAGGAGTACCACTTCATGATGGTATTGTTACAACCGTTAATAATGCGCAACTTTTCAGAAGTTTGGCAAATAACTTAAGAACACGTATGATAACCACAAGTTCCTGGCATGTTAGTTGTGATGAAAATCATCGTCTAGAAAATGTCAGTACTAATAATCACCTGTTAGAAATTTTAAAGTGCTGGATCCAAAGTAATGGATAATGACAACACAAGATGAAATTGACATTTAGTACGGGGACAATAACTTTCGCTAGTTATGTCACAAATTTCATTTGGACAAGCCAAGTATTATTCGTGGCTTCAGACAAATTAAATGAAGAGAAAGGAGAAAGAGAAACACCTGAAGATTTACATCCTCTTTTCAAGGTCATAGCTACTATACCAATATAAACAAGTAAATGCAAACGAAATTTCAGTTCCTTGAATGAAATTGTGTCATTAATTCGGGTAAGTTTAAACATCTAAACAATTGCAGCACTGTTATTTATCAGTTGCGCTGGTTCTCCTCTGTCAAAATTTAATGCACAGACTTACGTGCAATCATGGTTGTGCAAAAACTGGCATTCAGCTGACGACACGGCAAGACGTAAACGCGAGAAGAAAGAAGACACCACCAATGAATTCTTGTGGAAAATACTATAAAATTGGTGGAACAGACAAAGATTGATTAAATAAACACTTAACAGTTTCCAATTTATTTTACAACTTTTTCAAGTTTTTATTTGACAAATTGTAATTTTACAAA
The DNA here is from genome assembly GCF_022113875.1 of Hydra vulgaris. Classification (NCBI taxonomy): domain Eukaryota; kingdom Metazoa; phylum Cnidaria; class Hydrozoa; order Anthoathecata; family Hydridae; genus Hydra; species Hydra vulgaris. Next base: position 38,861,454 of record NC_061168.1, read on the forward strand.
TCTAATTTTGTACATTATGTTGATTGACAGTGTGACAGTGTCAGTATTGATACACGAATTTATCACAACTAATTTAATTTTTTTCATTAAACGTTTTCATTTTCCTCTGAAATTTGTAACCTCCAATATTCTTGACTAGCGTTCCGTTTCGTAAAATTTTAATTTCAAGCACTAGTTCAATCTATTAATCATAGATTGAATATAAAATTTTTAGTGCTGGTTAAAAAGAAAGTTAAAAATAGATATTCAGAAAATGTAATTCCTGGAGATACTCTTCTTTTAGTACAATCAGTTCAATGTAGAATGCAAAGCATTAACAACATTGAACAAACATCAGACAATTTTTAAAAATACGCTTGAAATAAACATTTCTAAATAAAGTTTTTTTATTTTTATCTTTTTTTATACTTGCTCATTTTAAAACAATGTTTTTTAGTTTGTATTATAACCTGGTAAACATAGTCACTGAGGTTGGTTCATGAAATTATAATTGTAAATTAACAGTTTAATTCTTCAAAAAAAGTAAAAGACCTAGGGATTGAATTAAAATTATTTTGTAATGGTTGTTAACGAGAAATCGTGTTTTGTTCAACAACTTTAATTACTTGTTTAATTGCAAAAATGAACTTTAAGGCACATAAAAAGTGTGTTTGGTACCGATTTGACATAAATTCTAATGCTGTTGCATTTTGTGAAATTGGTAAAAGATTGTCATCAGTGTTGTATTATATTGGAACCGAGGGTTCATGTTACAAAGTCTAAGCTAAAAAACTGGCTGAAAAGTAGCATAATTAAATTTTTTTATTATAGTTGCTAATTAGAAAATTTTTTATGATAAAACACAAAGTTCTATTGTGTTGTTTAATCAAATAACACAGAACGTCTAAATTATATACATTTTGAAAGAACTGATTTAAGTATTGAAGTAAGAACAGTTGTTCTAAATTCTATGACGGACAGCAACTTTTAACATTTTTTTAATGAGTTTATTATAAATTTATTATTAATGGGCAGAATTGTTGTTTACGGTTGGACGCTAAACGAATATCTAAAGCACAAAAAGTCCGAATATTGAAAATATTAAAACATCCATATCTTTGGAAGTAAATAAGCTAAAGATATGATTGAAACCATTTTGAAAATGAAATATCTTAAGGAATACAATTTATTCAACATAAATTTATTTATACTAAATACTCTACAATGACAATATTGTTTCTTGTAGACTAACAAAGTTCATTTTGTTTTTTTTTACATTTTTTTTACATTTTTTGAACTATTTTTTCTTTTAACAAATCTTTTTTTTTCTATTTGGTGTGTTACTTTGACTTGCTTTTTGTCTTTTTGTTTCTTTTCAGTTTTCAGTGCAGTGCTGTGCTTGAAAGCTCAAGTCAAGAGATGAGCCGTTATTTATAAATTTTAACCCAACGGTTAAAAATTCGAAAATAAGTAAATAAGTTAAAAAAATGTTATGTTGTTGCTTTAGAAAACTTAAATTTCTTTAAAAATAAATGTAATCGATATCCTTAAATCCTTAAATCCTTAAATCCTCTGCCAAACAGAGGGTGGAGTTACAGACAACGAAAGTCTGAAATACTTTGCATAAAAACATTAATTATTGTAAAATTTAATATTCAACAGTTATATCTCTAACAATACTAAAATTTCACGTGAGTGTGACGAATCGTGTTCTGATGCGTTCCCGTATATCTAAACAAAACGGAACGATGATACCGATACTTTTCGTCCCCTCAGTATTATCTTGTTCTATCTACAAATGTAATAAATAAAATGTTCTATCTAATATATAAAAAAAATACAAAAAAAAAATGTATAGATATATATTTAAATAAAATGTTTTACCTAATATAAAAAATTATTTTAGAATACATAAAGCGTTGTATTTATTTATATATATAATAATTTTTTTTGGGTCTATTTTATATATTAGATAGAGCATTTTATTTATTACATCTGTAGATAGAAAGAGATAATACTGAGAAGACGATTTGACGAAATGGAACGGGATTCCGGTTCGTCAAATGTAGTAGCTCATATATGATACAGGGCTTGATTATATGAGGTACTACGTTATATCAAATGTAGTACCTCATATATTATACAGGGCTCGAACTAAGCGTATTGCGATCGCGAATTGCGATTGTTTTTGTCACATTCGCGATTAGTTTTTTCTTAAAAAAAATATATTCGGGATTCGTTTTTTTGTTGTTACTTATTTACTTTTTTTCTAACCATTTGATACCGCCAAGAATATATTGGAATTTTTAAATATTGAAGGTGGTTTTGTTTCCCTCAAATACTTGAATTTTGTATTAAGAAATACCACTTTTTATAAGATGAGAAAAAGATGAACAGAGAAAAAAATGAACATGACATTAAATGGCCATCTGTAAGAATTCTTTACAAATTAATTTAAATACCCTTTAACTAAAGTAATGCTTGCTAAGTGCCTTAAAAATCAAAAGACTATGTTACAAAATTGAACCTGACAAAAAAATTTCATTTAAAGAATTTCTATTTAAGCTACGTTCTTTTCTTTTATCCTGAAGTTCTAAATGTTAGTGATTTGCTACCTTTTGTTAATTGTTCTATCCCTACTCCTATCCACAATAGTGAAGTTGTTCCAAATCAGATAGTGTCTTTTGGCACGGCTGCCTTGTACAACTTCTAAAAAAGAGTATTGGCACAGCCGTTGTATAAACACTTAAGAAAAGGTGTTTGCACGGTCAAATTTGCAGAGTTTAAAATAGGACTGAACCGTAACCGTGTAGTACATATTAAACAATTAGAATTAATTAATAGGTGCAACAAACAAATTGAAAGCTGAAATGGAAGATCTGAAAGAAAATGACAGCTTTGACGATTAAATAGAATTCTTTGCCATTCTAAAATAACACGAAAAGAACAAGTAAAATTTAAAAAGAGTTTTTAAAACCTAATGCTTTTATATGTTGTTAAAACGCAAACTTTGCAATCAATTTTTTCTGAAAACTTTTTTTCTTTTTTCAATAAATTTTTTCTAATATTACTATTTTATTTCATTAACATTCAACTGTATGCATCTGTGAAAAAACAAAAAAAAAACATTGAGGAAAAATTGAATGATTTTAATGATTTGAACGAATTTAATGCTTTATACAATTAAGTTACGCTAATTACTGAATATTGTTTTGTCATCAAGCAAGAGTATGTATGCAAAGTGTGAAGAAAATCTATCATCTGGAAGTCACTCAAATAATGATTGCAAGATTGGATTTCGCGGCTGTGCGAGTAGCATTTATAGAATTGGAACACGGCGGCCGTGCGAGTAGCATTGGCCTGCAAATCAAGTAACTGATTTTATATCTTATGATTTAGGGTTAAACGTTGCTAATGATGTTTTTTCATGTTATATTACCTTAACTGCTATTGTATGCAACCCTTTAACAAATGACTCAGTTAATTATTTTTTAAAAACTCAAAATTTAATTTTAAAAACTAAAAACTCAGAGGCAATGTCAAGTAGAGAACACAGTAAGAATCTTGCCATTTATCGGTAATAGGAATATCAATAAGATAGCAAAGACTTTTTAAAGACTTCGCCAGATGCACCACATCATCCAGAGCAATAAAATGAGCCTCATCGCCTCTATCTAATTATAGTTTCAAACCTTTCTGTAACAACAGTTAATAGGTCAACTCCAAAACAAGATGATTCAAATCCATATTTCTTATGTCATCAAAAAATAAGGCCACCTGCTTTTCAGGATGGGCATTAGTGTTGCTTTTCACCTGTGAGCTTTTCATGATGATCATTAATGTTGCTTAGAAACGGTAAAGGGCTGAGGATAGAAGTTAACTTTGTTAGCTAAGTATTGACACTAGTGTGAATTTGTTGCATTTAGTGCCACAAGGCAATAAATGCTGCAAATTCTGTATGTTTTATGATTGTGATGTTATTGTTGTGATGTTTTGTGCTGATAGACAACTTGGCTTACCTTCTCGCTGGTATTTACCGTTAAAAATGATTATTAGGTTGTTTCGTTATTAAAACTTGCTCTTTCTAATCATTCACTAAAAGCCAAGAGATAAGCTTTAGTATAACAGCATCTTTTTTTTATCTAAGGTGTTGTCAAAGTTTCACATAAACAATCTCAACTTTTTATTTTGTATTTATTTAATTAATTAATTGTTAGTTGATAATTTTTTTTTAATTTTTAAAACGAATTACCAAATATTTTTTTAAAGTTATTGTGTAACTGTGTTTTTAATAATAATTTTATTACATTTTGAGTTTTTGCTGTTACACCTACTATTGTTGTTATAAGTACTAATAATTTTAGAAAGTCTTATTGCTGTAAGTTATTTTCATTTATATTTAAATTTTAACGTTATATAAGTATCTTTTGTCTGTTAAATAGGTATTTTTGAATGATTCAGATAGATTTCAATGTCCTTACACACTAGTTTACTTATTGGTCGGTAAATTAAGCAATAATTTTATTCAATCAAATTATTTGAATTATACGATCCTCTATGCATATTTTCATGGAGTTTTTATAATATAACCAGAAATTTTATTCTCCAAGACTAGGTAATTAAGTTAAAACACTTCAGTCTGTAAAATTAAAAATTCTAAATAATCCTCACAGATGTAAAAAAAAATAGAATTTAATTTTCTTATAGCTTTGTATCTCTATCGAAAATTCAAAAGTCAAATATAATAACAGTTGGAAATTATGAAATATATTCAAAGTCAAATTGCCTAATTAGTTAGCGCAACCCTTTTAAAGTAGTTTACTGAACGATCTATAAAATGCGATAGTTTTCAAATCATATATTTTTTGGGCTCCATGATTCCTTTATGCATATTTTCATGGTATAATGGTAATATGAACACAAATTTTGTTCTTAAAACCTAAGAAAATAACATTAAAATCTTTAGGCTGTGAAACAGATGATTCCGGACAATCGTGGTTTTTTGTTTTTTTATATTTGTTTGATCTCTGCGGACAATATTAAGCCAAATGCAATAAAGGTTCAAAAGCTATTTAAAAGTCAGTATGTTCCCTAAAATATATAAATTAGTAAAAACCCTCAGTCTGTAAAATAGATGATTCTGGTCAATCCTGACAGATTTAAAAAAAAAGATTTTGGAATTTTATTTACTCATAGTTGGTGGGAAATAAAAAAAAATAAAAAACTATGGAAAATTTCAAGTCAAATATATTAACAATTCAAAAGTTGTTAAAAAGTCAATATTACTCTCATTTTCGGTGCCATAAGAAAATTTTCCATACTTAAGCTCAATACCTTTTGTTAAAATATCATCAATTTTTTCACTACAAAAAGTTCAATATCCTTTGATTCGCTTAACTTCAAAGGCTAAATGACCCCTCATTTTTTAAGTCAAGCGAAGCTCTAGAATATTTGAATTATAAAAGATCGCATAAACGTATTAAACTGTTTTCTATAGTGATTTAAATAATGTTATGTTTGCTTTATACTCTTACTTTTTTAATTATCATGTTAAGTAAAAACAATTACTAAAAAAAATATCTTTATTGTATTAAATACGTTACTTAATTATTACACTATAGCTGCAACCAGAGACGAAAACAGAATTTTTTATTGTTTGAGATAAGTAACTTCCAGTAATGAAGCAAACTTCAAACATTTATATTTTAATACTAACGCCAAATAATGAGGCTTTGCAAAAAAATGCAATGATTGGAGGCTGGAAACAAGAAAGTTGTAAACTTTTGCCCTCTTCCTGCCTTAAACGTGAGAGCAACAAATTGATAAAATATTTTTTGTACTATTCTTAACTAGATTTATATTCAACGATAAATTTTAAATTTCATAGTAAAATCTCTCAGAGTTTAACAATTATGAACTTACTTAGTTTGAACTCCCCTCAATTTGAAGCGGGTTCAATCTAAGTAAGTTCATAATTGTTAAACCTTTTTGAACCGTTAATACATTTGACTTGAATTTTTTCATAGTGACCCACCAACTATGAAAAAATAAAATGACCGTTTAAATTTTGTAAATTATTCTACAATGTCTTGTATATAGTATTTAAAAAAAGACAGTTGAACACTATATTTCTAGAAGAAGCCATGTATTCACATGCTTTATAGATTTCAACAAAGCTTTTAATAGCGTTAATTATTGGAAACTGTTTTTGAAATTAATTGACCAGGGTATTGGCAAAAAAAATTTCTGTCTACTTGTATCTTGGTTTAAGAGTTAAGCTATGTTTGTCAGATGGCAGAAAGTAAACTCTGATAGCTTTAACATAGCAATGGTGTGCGTCATGATGGAATTCTTTCACCATTTTTGTTTATACTTTATATAAGAACACTAATTTTCAATATTACGAACACGCATATTGGATTTAACATAGATGAACTTTTTTGAATCTTTTGGCATGCGTCGACAATTTTGAACTAATTGCTCCTTTTTGACTCTTGTTACAAGAAATGTGTTAAAATGATTTTTGGATATGACAACCCAGTAAGAAAAAGACGTCGTGCCGTTGTTGTAATTTGGTTGGATTTTGGTCGCGACGCGAGTTAACTAAATTCCAACGATTACAACGTCGTTTGTTACAATGTCGGCATAACGGTGTTATTCTAAGGTTGTCTAACAAACGTTGGAACAACTTCGGAAAAACGTTATCATCTAACGTCTTAAGTGTCAACATTAAAACGCCGTTGGAACAACGTTGGTTATTTAACATTAGCCTGATTAACATTAAAACGTCTTTGGAACAACGTTGCTTTATTTACGTTGTCATCAAAGCAACATAAGCACAAAAAAAACTTGCACATTTTAAAATGGTTGAAAAACCGTTAATGAAGAAAATGTTATTTTTAATCTGGTTTTTAGGCATTATGATCTGAAATACTAATGTTTATTACATTATTTTTTATATTCTCTAGTAGAATTATATATGTAGTTTTTAAACATTGTCATGAGAAAATAAAGTTACAAAAACTTTATTTGACTTTCAAAACTATTCAAAAACGTTTTTGTTATGCTTTTGTATATTTAACATTATATAGTAAAATTTTCTGATATATAAAGTATTAAACATAATATTTAATTTGAAAATAACTAATGCAATAATGATATTCTAAATACCTATTATTAAACTAGTTATTAGTTTAATTAAATGTCAATAAAAATAGAGTTCATTTTTTATGACATTTAATTCAGCTGTTTTATATATTATCTTATGTTATTTTTAGTTTCATGTGGAACTAATTCTAGACTAGAACTTACCTAATAGCCTTTCTTATAACTTGTTTAATGTGTTTCTTGTATGAATTTTTATAGTAGTATTTTTTTGTTTAGAGATTAGTTTTTTTTTTGTAACTTGTTTTAAAAAACAAAAAAACAAAAAAAACAAAATTATAGAATTAGTATTGTTATCACTTTTGTATTTTTCGTAATTTAAGAAGCATTTTTTAATGTTTAAGACTTAAACATTAAAAAATGCTTTTAGTAAATACATTTATTAAGCTATTTAAAGATTATTTTATTTTTTGAAAAGAATACATAGTTATATAATAAATGCTTATATTAAACTTAAATTTTTCATTTTTTTGAAGTAAACTGATACAGAATTATAATCAATTTAAAATTTCCTTTTATTGGTTTAATTCTGAAAAAATTTATTTATTTTTTCTTTGATACCCTATAATGAATTGCTATTATATCTAAATGGTGTCATTTAAAGTGGCTTGTGCAAGGCAAGGTCTCCTTTGACATCATCTCTTTAGGTTGAGTCAAAAAGAAAATTTTGAGATGCCCAAAGAAAGGAACGGAAAAAAAAGTTAAGTGATTCTTAAGTTAAATTTACTGATAAAAGCTTTATCACATGCTACTCCTATAATATTATAACTGATACTGACTCACAAGATTTTGAGTCTCAAGTTTCATAAAAAGATCAAAATTAGTTTTTTAGTTGTTTACATATTATTTTTATTGATTTATTTTTTATTGATATTTACCTCCCCATGGCTGAGAGGGTCTCTACAGTTAAGGATGCTTGATTGTTGTTGCATCTAGGGGTGTGGAGTTGTAAAAAAAAAGTAACAACTCTGACTACAATTGTTGAAACTTTCAGAGAAAGACTCCAACTCCAAATTCAAAGCAAAATTTTTGAAAAATTCTTTGAATTCTTAAAAAGAATATTACGCGATAATATAAAATTTTTTTTTTTGCCAAATATATGAAAAATTCTTTGAACGTTAAATGTTTTATATATGCACGTGCAATACCCAGAAGTTTTACTATTGGAGTTGGAGTCACAATTTTGTTTAGTGACTCTGCTACAAATGTCACAACTCTGACTCTCCCACTCCGACTTCACAACCCTGGTTGCAACCCTCTCTCAACTCCAAAACACAGTACTTGACATACAAGACTACTGAGCAGTAAAATAAGTTAAAAGCCTTACTACCAGGGATGTGTTGAGGATTGATCTCCAAACTTCTCACTTATAAAGCAAGCACTTTGCCACTACACTATTACCACATATTAAGGTATTCAATTTGTTTTTTTAATTTTTTACTTAATAATTTGATATTAGTTTTTTTCAGCACTTGGCAAAGCATTTACTCTAAAACCTAAAGTTAAATCTGATTTTAGGAATAGAAAAGCATATCATACAGAAAAAGCAACAGAACACCTATGTTTTAAAGCCGAACTTAGTCATGATAAATAAATATTGGTTTGAACCAATTAAAATCTCATATTTCTCTTATTTCAGACTTAAAACAAAGAGCTAATTTTAACCTTTCCAATAAATTACATGCAATGTTAAAAAATATTTTTTGTTGAATACTGTTATTTGTTATTTATTATTATGTGTTAAGAGTTCCAGTACAAAGTTATTAAGTTGTGTGAAATTAACACAAGTCAACCCAAAAATACATCACCACATCTTAAAAACTTCAACTCAGCTGTTGAGCAATAGAAGATTTGAATGAATTTACACTAAGAAAACTGGGTAACAAAGGTTTTGTATAAGGTTTATGAGTTATATTTTAACATGTTTAACAAGATTTAAAAAATAAAAGCTGGATAATTAATTGACTGTAAATTATTTGCTGTTACAACTTATGCCAGCCTATTTATTATTTTAACAATATTTTTTAGTGTTTTAGGGTGGGTGCAGTATAACTAAATGTTATTGAATAATTTAAATGTTTTAAAATTTTGTTTTATTAAAAAATTAATTGGATAAAAATATTTTTGTACTTATGGTTTTGCCATCATTCAATCAGAATTACTTATTCAATTCTAACTGTTTGTTAACAAAATTTGGTTTTTTTAAATGTTGTCCATGGTGCAGTAAAAAAAAAAACAACATGTTTTAAGATGTTATGTGTAAAACATTTTAATGTGCCTTATAATTTTTTTCCTTTTTTAGGTATTTTTTTTCCTTTTTAGGTATTTTTTAGATATGCAAAGGTAACTTTTATATTTTGTCAACTATATTTTTATGTATTACATTTACGTTTAAAACATTACGGGCATTATGACCAACTGCAAAGATTTTGTTAATAAAATAAACAAAATCTTTGCAGTTTTTCTGACGTTTAACAAAATGTTAATTTTGTTAAACGTCAGAAAAATGTTGTCAACTAATATCTGCAATGTCAAAAATAAAACAACATTTGAACATTGCTGGTTGTACAAACAACCAGCATTGTTCAGATGTTGTTTTATTTTTGACATTGCAGATGTTATTATGAAAATCAAAAAAACATTAGTCTGATTGACATTAAAACTTATTTTACACTTTATATATATATATATATATATATATATATATATATATATATATATATATATATATATATATATATATATATATATACATTTTATTTTTGATTAAAAATTTAATTTAAATCAACTTAGTCTGAGAAAATTCTGCATTTAGAATGTTCTTAGGCTGAGATGATTTAAAATAAAATTCAAACTTTTTTTTCTAGTGCACAAGGAATTAAAAAGAACATTAAGTTTTTATTAACAAATAAATAACAAAATAATGGGTATATAAATAGTTTAATTTGGCTTTTTTTCAAGAAATAAAATGCTAGTTATTTGACATTTTAGTTAGTTGGAGTTACTATTTTAGTTAGATGGAGTATTTATTTGATATTTTTACTATTTATTTGACATTTTAGTTCAATTATATTAATACATGATAAATTATTTATTTGTTTATGGAAATTTTATGCTATTTTCAGTTCCTTGTGGAATTAGTTCCAGACAAGGTAATTATCTTCCTTATAACTTAGACAGACCTTAACAACCATAATGTGTGTCTATTAATATATGTACATATACATATATAGTGCTACTTTTTATTTGAAGATTAGCATTTTATTTTTTTATAACTTGCTGGACGAAGAAAACAAAATCATAGTGTTTGTATTCTCAACATTATTGTTTTCTCTTTTACATTAAAAACAATCTCATAAAAAGTACATTATAACATTATTTAGGTTAATAAATCCTTGTAAAGGTAATATTTTGTTTTTTCTATATAATAGGGGAGATTGGTCTATAACGGGCCCCTCGGTTAAAACGGGCCCCACGATTGGCACGACACCAAGCGGATTTTTTCGGTGACTCTGAATGCAAATAGAACCAGCTTAGTTTAATGAATATGCATGATTGTTTACATTGCGTTAATAATTGACAGGGTCTTGTAAAAACGTGTCGAATCAATTATATCAATTTCTCTTGTTTTATTTGACGTTACGAAATCACAGACCTACAAGTCATATCGTCATATCGAGTTACAAGGTAGGGCACTATTGCTTTTGTTTTTTTGTTACGATTACTCAGGAAATGAGCGATTTCATGTGTTTTTTATCAGAACGTTACAACATGAGGATTTTGTAATGGCCTTATCAGTGTCTAAAACGGGCCCGCTATGGGCCCATTTTAGACCAAAGGGCCCGTTTTAGACAGCTAATGCAGGCATTGACTTCTTAAGGTGGTTCATCACAAAATAAATGTGAATAAATTATTTTTTTTAAGAAAAATTATTTTCATCTTTTCTGATAGAAAATATTCTACATTTTGTTTTGTATATTTTGTGATATTTAACTTTTTACCTAGGTATATTATCAAATAGTTCCTTAGCAACGCCTTAGTTACCGTTTTGAACAACTACAAACCTATCTAGTTCATACTATGAACTTCATATGTAATATTGTTTAATGAGAGGTCTTCAAATTATAAATTTGTCTGAATCTGTTATGTAAAATATAACTAAGTTTAAACTGCATTATGGGATATATCAACATAAAAAAGTCGTTTAAAAGTGTGCTTATTTAAATAAATTTGGTGTGTTATTAAAATAATTTCTTTTGATTTTCTTGTTGTTTTAAAGTAAATTAATGGTACTATTAATCAAGGGTGTATGTCTTTGAATGTTTCAAATTAATGTATAATCTACTATTATTACAGATTAATAGCACATTATGTAATTGTATTGTGCTTTGTTTCAGCTTCTTCAATAAAATGGGACGGTATAAAAGAACAACTGAAAGACAAACGTGGTCAGAGACAGGTATGGTCAAAGCAATTGAAGCATTACGTACAAAAACAATGGGATTAAAGAAAGCCTGTAAACTTTTCAGCGTACCCCGTTCAACACTTCAGCGGAGATACAAGTCAAGTCTAGCAAGTGGAGCAGCAGCTGCAAAAAGACTCGGCTCAAGGTGCAATGTATTCGATACGGAAACTGAACTGGAACTTGTTCAGCATATAAAAACCATGGAAAGTATGCTTTTTGGTTTCACACCTAAGCGCTTACGAAAACTCGCATATCAACTAGCGAAAAGTAACAATATCCATGAAAGATTCAGTTCTGTCAAAGAAGAAGCAGGTCTGGACTGGTATAGAGGATTTATGTCACGACATCCAGACCTGTCTTTAAGAATGCCAGAGCCAACTTCTTCGGCACGGGCACAAGGCTTCAACAAAGTTGTTGTTGACCAGTTTTTTGATTTGCTCACTGAGTTACAGACAAAGCACCACTATAGTCCAGACAGGGTATACAACTGTGACGAGACTGGTTTCACAACTGTGCCGAACAGACCTTCCAAGGTGATAGCAGCTCGGGGCAAGAAGCAAGTTGGCAGCTTGAGTTCGGCAGAACGTGGTCAGTTAGTGACAGTGGAAATATGCATGAGTGCATCAGGTAATTTCATCCCTCCTATGCTTGTGTTTCCGAGATGCCGAATGAAGCCTGAGTTACTTGATGCTGCACCACCAGGATCCATCGGTGTAGCCCATCCGTCTGGTTGGATGCAAACTGATTTGTTTCTGAAATGGTTTGAACATTTTGTATATCACAGTCATTCGTGTGCCGATTCACCAGTACTGTTGATCCTTGATGGACATAAAACCCACACCTTAAATCTTGATGTTATCAATCTTGCTCGTGAAAAGTGTGTTTCTCTCCTATGTTTACCACCTCATTGCAGCCATCGGCTACAACCATTAGACGTAAGCTTGATGAAAACACTCAGTACGTATTACACTCAAGAAGTTGAGAAGTGGTTACTTGTTCACCCAGGTAGAATAGTGACTACTCTGCAATTACCTGCGCTCTTCCGAGAGGCTTATCTTCGTGCAGCCAGTGCTCTGACTGCAGTCAATGGGTTTAGAAAAACTGGTATATGGCCAATCAATCGTGATGTCTTTCAAGATGCAGACTTTGCTGCTTCATTGCCTACAGATATTCCAAGATTGGAACATGAAGCAACTGGCAGCAATACAGAGTTGGTTGCTGGTGAAGTTTCACCAACAGGCGAATATGTTGAACTCATTATAGAGAAAACTGGCATGCCTATTGAGATTCTTCAGATACCAGTGTTGCAGTCACAACCACTAATTCGGCATATTGGTGAAGGGGCATCTCAACCCACATCACACGAGTCAGGCATGGAGCAACTCGATGATGTTGATCAGTTAATTCTTCAGGTTATTTCTCCGATAACAATGGAGCTGACAGAAGGACAAGTTGGTGACATCGCCTCTCTACTTACATTGGTCGAGCCAGTTCTACAGCAACCCGGTGGCGGTGATGTTGATTCTTTAGTTTCTCCGACAACAATAGAGTTGATAGAGGCACAAGTTGGTGACAGTTCATCTTCACCAAGATTGGTCGAGCCAGTTCTGCAAAAACCCTGTGATGCTGACGGTGTCGGTTTAAATACACCAACAGCTGTTGGTTGTCGAAACGCTCTTGAACATAAACCTAAAGTCCGTGTTTTGCAAATTTTGCCTTTACCAAAAGTGGAAGTGGGCAGCATTCGCAAAACATCGAAATCGAAAGGTAAAACTGCTATTTTGACTGCCAGTCCTTACAAGCAAGGCTTAGAAACAAAAAAGCGTTTGGCTGAAGAGAAGATAGCTGCAATGGAGGCTAAAAAAGTGAAAAAAGCTCTTGCGGCAGCAGAAAAAAACAAGAAGACTAGCAAAACGAAAGAAAAGAAGCCTAAATCTGCACTAAATACAAACCAAAAAAGAGGAGTGAAACAGACTGGGCCTATCCAATCAGTTTGTCCAGAATGTGGAATCATGGAAAAATCTGTCGAGGATAAGGTGAAGGCGTGTGACTGGATTTCATGCAAAACCTGTCTGACATGGTACCATGAATCGTGTGCAGAAGTGAATGGAGTATTTGATGACGATTACTTTTTATGTGTTCAATGTTGTGAGTAGCACCACATGCTACTCGTTTGAACGTGAACTTTCTATTGCTAACTGTTCATCATGAATAGATCTAACTGTAAAACCTATTCACGAAGCTGCAGAAGTGAAATGTATTCATCGTTATTAATAGCTTAATAGTTAGTTTTTGTGTTGAAATGATGAGTTGTTTATTGTTCAGATCTTGCTATTGCATGATAGTATCCTGATAGCGTAGACGCAAAATTAACAAGTTATCATTTGAATAATGTTCTGATCTGATTTTGTCACTGACAGAGCACAAGGTTAAAACGGGCCCGGGGCCCATCTTAACCTGGCCAGTTAAAATGGGCCCGGGCCCGTTTTAGGCTTAGCTATGGGATAAAATGGGCCCCTAATCACAAGTTTTAAAAGTATGATTAATTAATTAGTTTGTTATATTAATCCAACTGATTATGACCCATTAATTACATTGTCATCTAAGTTATGCTATTCTTGCATTAGGCATTCAATACTGGTATCTATATCGGGAAAAAATGAACTTTTATGCTAAGGGGCCCGTATTAGACCACGCTCCCCTAATTTGTTACAAAACTTCATATTGATAAATAATTTTAAATTATTCATTTTTTTAACTTTACTGATATAAATATGATAGTAGTTTAAAATTATTTTTTTATTGATATAATTCTGAAAAAAATTTTTTTTTTTTCTGTTTTACCATTATGTAGTGTGCTATTATGTCTGAATGGTGTCGTGTAAAGTGGCTTGAAGAAGACAAGGTTTACTCTGACACTGTTCCTTTAAGTTGGATTAATGGTAAAGTTTTGAGATGGCCAAAAAAAGGGCTGAAAAAAAGTTAAGGGACCAGGTTGAACCTCAAGATAATTGGTTTAAATTTCAAGTTCTCAAAATTAAATTAACTGATAAAGATTTTATGACTTGCCATTCATATAATATTACAACTGATACTGACTCTTGTGATTTTGATTTTAAAAAAGATATGTCTCAAGTTGCAAAATAAGGTAAAAAGTAATTTTTTGTGTTTGCATATTAAGTTATATAGTATTCTGATATTTATTTTTTAAATTTTTTTGTTTACTTAATTATTTTTTGAAATTAATTTTTTTGAGTTAATTTTTTTAAATCAAATTTTTTTTTTATTGAATTATTTATTTTTCAATTTTTTTTTTTTAACAGTTTGCAGTACACTTCCTTCAAAGCCTGAAATCAAATCAGGTTTTAGAAATAAAAAAGCATTTACCCCAGAATCAGAAAAAGAACACCTAAATCTTTCACAAGAAGCTAGTCAGAATAAAGTAAATATTGATTTGAATCAACCTACCCAGTCAGTATTTAGTTTTCAAAGTTCATCAAAATCCCATAATTCAAGGAAATCACGCTCTCGATCTTCCAGTAGTTCTTGTTCACTATCTCCTCAGAGTAAAAGTAAAAGAAGACCAGGTTATTGTTCTCTTTTACAATCAGAGAAAATTGAAACACAGAGTGGACTCTCTTGTGGATTACCAAAAAGTAAAGAACATTCTACTCTGGCTATTAACAGAAATAACTTTCCAATGAGTGATCAAAGTGTGTAGATTTTTTTTTCAGTATTTGTACATACTGAAAAAATATTATACATAATATACTTTTATTTTATTTTTTATATAAGTCAGTTATTATAATTATTTTATGGAGGCATATTATATTTAAAAAGTATTACAATTAAAGATGAATTATTTTTTTGTGCAGAATTCCAGTATGAAGTCATCAAGTTACTGAGTGAACTTAAAACATGTTTACAATGTCAACCCAAAAGTACATTGTCACATAATTTAAGTGCAGAAATTCCAACTCAATTCTTGACATTAGAAGATTTGAATAAATTTGAACTTAAAATGCATGATAATAGTTTTGCACAAGAATTTGTGAGTTATATTTTAATATTTTTAAAAGCAATTTAGAGAAAAAAAGATGGACGATAAAATGATTATTAATCAATTGCTTTTGCAACTAATGTCACGTTATATATATTCTATTTATTTTTAAACTATTTAGGTTGTAGCATTACTATAACTTAAGTATTATTAACTTATTAAAGTGTTTAAAAATTTATTACACTTATATAAAAAATTTTATGTGAAATATTTCAATTGGGCTGATATTTTTTTTTCTATTTAAGGTTAAACAACTCTCACGTGTTGGTGGAAAGTCACCTAAATATATGGTTAAGGACCTAATTCAAAGGTAATTTTTGTGTTTTTAAAATTTGATTTTTATATGTTACATTTACTTCATATTACTATTAAGTTAGAAACAGCATAAATTACTAAATGATATCTTTTAGTTATTTTATTTATTTTCATCTAAGATTGATGTCAAATGATCTTCAGACAAAATTCAGCATGATTGGTTTAAAAGGAAAGCTTAAGTTTGAAATAACTTTGTTGTATAATGTAATAAATAGTGAGTTTGTTTATAGGTTGTTGTTTTTTTAAATAACATTTTCCTAAATAGCATTATTGCTGTTACAGTATCTGGCAGACGTGAATTTTAGACACCCCCTTTAGTAAGTTCGTAAAAAACGAGTCATGTTTAACATATAACATTTATTGAAAATTATACTTTTACCCTGAAGCCAACAATAAAGTTTATTTTTTTGAAAGCCATTCCCTAATCAAACGCTGAGCCTAATCCTAAGAGTCATGGCTAGGGTTTGGTTAGGGTATGGTTTTCAACATTTTTTTCATATAAACTTTTTTACAGACTTAGTAATGAAGGGTGCCTGAAATACACGTCTGCCCAATATAATATACTAATCTATCTTAACACTGCATCCTTATACTTTTTTTGTATAATTGTTTATCTTAGAAGCAGTATTTAATGTCTTTCCGAATGCTACCAGCTCAGAAGTACGAATAGAAGTGATGAACCATTTAAAATATGCTGCAGATCGTAAAAACCGGAAAACACTTCGGACAAGCACCAGAAATGATGTCATGTCTATCAGTTTGAATTTTGCAGAAAAAGCCAGTAAAACACAATTTTTATATAATTTTTTCACTGAGTGTTTTTTTTTTTTTTACTTCAATATAATAAAGTCTTTATTTTTCTACATTTCTTTTGAATTTCTTAAACACAATATTGAATAAATATTAAGAAGAAAAAACTTTTTTTGATTATGTGAATTTTAAAACTTAAGTTGTTAAACTTTAAAGATCTTTTAAATTAGTTTACCATATATTATTAAATCATGTGTCATTTTTTGATCATTGTTTTGAATAACATAAATATAGTTCTGTTTTTAAAAGATTTACTATTTGTTTTATTATTTGTGATAGATTATAAATAATAATATTAATCAATATAAAAATTAAATCAATGGTTAAATAATGCTTCAAAATCATCTTTTACTTACAATTTTTTTAAGATTCTTATGATGAAAGTTTATTTCTAAAAAGTTACAAATGCTTTATTTAAATTTTAACAGTTTGTGTAATATTTTGTGTTTTTATACTAAATAGCAACATTTAATGATAAAATATTAATTATACAAAATTATATAATTTTTATATAAATTAATTGTTATATATATATATTCTTTTTTTTATGAGTATTATAGATAAGAAATACAAAGATATTCAATGACATCAAGGTCTACAATATGTAGAAAGACTAATTCTTTGATTGCCAGTATATTAGAAAATAATAATTATCAAAGTTCAACTGGTGAGTTTTTTTCTAGTCCAATTCATAATAGTATTGATAATTTTGAAAGTGATTCTACATTACCAATAACTGAACTCTCTTCAACAAGTGATGATTTTAGTAACTCTTTTGAGTCTTTTCATTCTAAACATTGTCCTGACTTGGCATATGATCTTGCTCAGTGGGCGGTTAAGCATGCAGTTACACATTTTTCATTAAATGATTTGCTTATTTTGTTGCAAAAACACGGACACAAGGACTTACCAAAAAATTCTAAAACTTAACTTAAAACGCCTAATTGTGTGCTTACTGAAAATATGTGCTCTGGTGACTATATCTATCTAGGTTTAGCTACTGGTATTAAAAATATGCTCCAAGGTGATGAAGCAAGTATCAATAACAACAAACATTTAATAGTAAATTTAGATGGTCTGCCGCTTTTTAAATCTAGCAATACTCAGCTTTGGCCTTTACTTTGTCAATTTGGTTCTAAACCTCCGTTTCCTGTTGCTTTTTTCTGTGGCAAACAAAAACCTATGTCTTCTATGGAGTTTTCAGGCAGTTTTTGGAGGAATTTAAAATGCTTTCAGAAAATGGTCTTGTTTACAAAGATAAGTTTTTTAATGTCAGTTTAAAGTTTTGAACATGTGATGCTCCGGCACGTGCTTTTATTAAATGTATAAAGCCACACAATGCTTACCATGGCTGTGAACGATGTATTGACAAGGGTGAATGGCAAGGAAGAGTTGTTTTTAATCAGGTTAATTCTATTCTTCGTTCAGACGAACAGTTTTCTAAAATGTATTATAAAGATCATCAAGTATCTAGAAGTCCTTTGATTAATTTTAATTTACCTTGTGTTTCTACCTTTGTTTTAGACTATATGCATTTAGTTTGTCTTGGGGTTGTTTGACGACTAATAATATTTTGGACAGAGGGACCAAATATATGTCGTTTGTCATATGTCCAAATTAACCGCATAACTGAAAAACTAAATGACTTATCTGGTAAAATGCCATCTGATTTTGTCAGACAGCCTAGATCACTAGGAGAGTTTAAAAGATGGAAAGCTACAGAGTTTCGTTCATTTCTTATATATACTGGTCCCTATGTATTGAAAAATGTATTAAAACATGATCTTTATATACATTTTCTTTGTCTTAGTATTGATATTCGTGTGTTAGATGACAATAATTCTAGTTCTAATGCCATTGGCTATGCATCAATGCTGTTAAATTGGTTTGTATCTAAATCTGTAGATTATTATGGTCCAACATTTACTACATAAAATGTTCATAACCTGATTCATTTGTCTGAAGATGTTATAAAATATCAAATGACCCTACTTGATATGTCTGTCTTTTCGTTTGAAAATTATTTGCAGCGTCTGAAAAGATTGGTTCGTGGTAAGAACATGCCACTTGCTCAAATTGTCAAGCGTTTAGGAGAAATAGATTGTTTAGATGATAAATTTTTGAGAAAAAAACACAAATCAAAAGTAGTCCCTGGTGGTAAAGATAGCTGGTTTTTTTTGAAAAGTGGTCAGTTGGCACAGGTTATTGAAATCAATTTCGATTCTTTACTTTGTGAAATAATTCCATGTCGGCTTTTTAATGACTTCTTTGTTGTACCATGCAGTTCAAGATATAACAAAATATTACCTGTGCCAAAAAATGCTTCTGTAAAAAGAAAAACTGTTCAAAAAACTGAACTCAAACGCAAAGTTATTAGTTTTAAGGGTAGAACAAGAAATGTTGTTTTTCCATTATGTCATGATTGTGTGTTTTGAATAAATTTTGTTTGATTTATCTATTTAAATTTTTTTTTATTGTCAGTTGCATTAGTTTTTGAATGCAGTTTATTGAGAATCATATATGGTAAATATATTCCCTACTATTTCAACATTTATGTTGAATATATATTTAATAATGACATTTTGTTAAATTCTATTTAATTTTAGATATTTTTCAATCGAAAATTAATTTTCGTCCTAACATTTCATTAAAATCCTAATTGAAACATTCAAATTTTGAAAATTTGAGTGTTTCAATTAGGATGTTAGAAGGTGTTTTATAAAAGTTTGTTATTTTAAAAAATTTTATTTTGATAGTTATAATAGAAATAAAGTTATTTTTTTCTATTTCAAAGGATTTTGCTCAAAATTTTTCTGTCAATAATTTTTCAAAAAAAGGAAAACTCAGGTGAGCATCAAATAAAAAGTTAGATCAATTTCTGGTATTTATGTTAGTTTTTTCTATTTGTTCTTTCTGAATGTTTTTTGTTTGTTGATAATGCTTTTAATTAAATTTGTTTATAACTGTTTATTTATATGAATTTATCTCTTAGTGTCAAACAAAGAATACACGAATTAATTGAGATATGCTAGAAGTTTGGAAAGAATGTAAAAATCAAACTAGTTTCACTCTAAGTTAATGTATATAATTTTAAAATTTTGAAATAGAAGTATTGTAAAGTTTATTTTTCTTTTTTAGTCTTTTAATTTCCATATTCAATTAGTTGCCTGGACTAATATAGTTGCCATGTATGACCTAAATAAATAAAAGGAAAAAAAACATCACAGCACGACGTTATACAGTGCAACATAGTGCTTTATTGCTCTTTCCACTGTAGAAATAACATCGTGAAAATGTTAGAAATACATTAGTGATTGTTTTTCTTATAAAGTTTGGCCAACGTCATCAAAATAACGTTAGCCTATGTTTTATTTCAGCCATTATTCCAACGTCTAAACAACGATAGAATAGACATTGTCTCAACGTCATTTTGCTCAAAATACAACGTTTGCACAACGTCTTCATAACGTCTTTTTTCTTAAAATTTAACGTTGTTATAACGCCTTTCCGACGTCATTTAGCTCGAATGTAACGTTGTCACAACGTCATTTTACATCGCTGCAACAACGTTAGCAAAATGACGTCTTTCCGCTGTTTCATTTATAACATCATGCCAACGTCTTTCTAACGATCCGGAAGACGTTGGAATAACGTTGTACCAACGTCATTTTTCTTATTGGGAAGTACTCAAGCGCTACAAATATGTTTATGAATCTAGATACTTTATTGCGTAACTACAGACTTATAAATCAGTTAGTTACCTGTGTCAGAAGCAATGCACCTGTGTATAGATTAAATTGAAATTTTAATTATTTTTTATTACTATTATTCTTTTAATCTTAACAATAGACCTTGTACAGTATTTGTTGTCTGAATCAAATTAATGCATAAATAAATTTTTCTGTTAGGAGTTTAAACTAAAAATATTGCATGTGTATGCGTATAAAAACATTTTTTGTGTATGTGCATGCATTATTAATACCTTTTTTTAAATAAAAAGGCAATGCATATAAATATTTTAACAGAATAAAAGTATTTTTAGCATATAAACAGAAATTATTAAAATTTAAATGTTAAAATATTAAAAATTATATTAAAAGTATATTAACAGAATAAATATATTTATAGAAAAGAGATAGAAATGCAATTTTATGACAACAAGAGAAGCTCAAGTTTTGTAAATAAAGCAGGTCCGACTATGTTTACAATGCGTTTTTGTACCTTGTCTAAAAGGAGAAAGAACATCATTAGAAAAACTGAGCCAAATATGACAACAGTTTTCGTTACAGGGGTGCATGAGAAGATTGTAGAGGTACAGAATGGAATTAGGTTTAAGAAAATGGCAAGCTAATTAAAGAGAAGCAACCTTAACAGATGCTAATTTTCCAATCAACTGTATATATGATTTTCACGAGTGGTCAGTTGCAAATGATAATCCCAGAAGATGTAAGGAAAAGGACTCAGCGAGAGGGTTGTTATTCATCATTTATTGATGACATCGATGTTGGAATGTTGAGAGTATTGCAATAGTTGTTTGCAGTAAAAAAACAGTATAAGAGTTTTTTTAGAGTTAAATTTCACAAGCCTATCTCTGTTACAGAATATGCTATAGTGAGATCAGATTTAAGATTGGCTCCCTGTTATAAGACCAAAAAAAAAATACCTTTTTTTTCAAGACTGGAGTATAAAGTTGAGTCATCATAAAATAGAGCCATTTTAGGTATAACGTTTTCAAGAAGATTATTAATGTAGATAAGAATAGAACCTTAAGGTTTATTAGATTAATTGGACAATAGTTGGAGGAGTTATGTTCTCCAAAGTTTTTAAAAACTGGAACCACTGATGCAATTTGTAAATATTTAGAAAAAATTGAAAAAGTTCTGAAGAACTTTGTAAAGATGTTGAATCAGATATTGATGTAGATAAAGGTTTTATTTGAACAGGTTTCTGCATTTATTAAAACAGTCATTTTTAATGATTTTGAACTTAAAATAATTTTAAACAATTTTACAAAAATCAAAAATAGTCTAAATTATTCCTCTAGATTGCACAAAATGTTTGATTTTTCTTGCCTTAATTTCATATTTTATTTTTTATTATTTTATAACTTAAAGTAACTTTAATAATTTAAAAAAAAAAAAGTGTTCTTATGATTTATATTATTAGAAAAGTGTTGACTTAGGTGTAAATTTATGAAATCGTTATTTAGACTTATAAGTCTAAATGAATTTTTCATAAAGAATTACATTCTTACCATTTCACATGAGTTTTTAATTTTGTCTGTTTTCATTCAGAGCTAATAAATAACGCCAAATACAATTTTTAACAGTTTCGAAAATAGCTAGAAATTAGGCAAATTTAACTCTCAGTAGCTTTCGAGCTTTTTTGAACACTTGAATTATCATTACTTATATTATAAGTTTTATAAGTTCTTCCATTTTTATTGTATTGTGTTCTGTAAATATATATATAATATATATATATATATATATATATATATATATATATATATATATATATATATATATATATATATATATGAATATATATATATATATATATATATATATATATATATATATATATATATATATATATATATATATGTATTTATATATATATATATATATATATATATATATATATATATATATATATATATATATGATTATATATATATATATATATATATATATATATATATATATATATATATATATATATATATATATATATATATATATATATATATATATATATGTATATATATATATATATATATATATATATATATATATATATATATATATATATATATATATATATATATATATATATATGTATATATATAAATATATATATATATATATATATATATATATATATATATATATATATATACATATTATGTGTGTTATATATGTTCTTATGTGCTTTTTAAATAAAAACCTACAAATATTAAAATGATAAATTTTTTTAATATTTAAACTACCCTTAAAGAAATTAACATTTAATAAAATTAATATGTATTTATTGATTTTAGAATCAAAGAAACTCTTGTTGCTTGTTCTTAGAAACGATATTGATAATCAAACCCCGAAACCTAGTATATAACTTTAGAATCATAAACTAAGAGACACAGCAATTAGGAACAACTGGAAGGGAAAAAGTTCAATAACAAACAAAAAGCTTGTACAAAAGGGTTTATTAACAAAGTGTGAAAACGGGAAAACAAAGTGTGAAAACAGAAAACTTATAAAACATATTACCAGAGCTGGAAAATATGCCTTTTAAAAATAAAAAAATTACAAATTTATGACTTACAAGAACTATTTTCTCATTTTTCAAGAATATTTAGTTATAAAATTCCAGGATATTAAATAAAATTCATGACTTTTCCAAATTTTACCTAAAAAAGTTTTAGGATTTTTTTTAATAGTCAGAGCATTTTTTAAATGAAAATAAGTATTTGAAAAAATTTTAAATAATAATTTCATCTAAAACTCTATACCAAAAACTAATAATTTTCTGTTTCAGGATTTTACTTTTCTACAAACTAAATCATAAAATATTTCTTAAAAATCAACTTTATTAATAACTGCTTATTTAAGTAATGAAAATCTAAAGTTGGCTTTATCAACATGACAATAAAATATCATCATAAGAAAATGTCACGTTTAAAATAATCTCTACTCCTTGTTTAGCTTATTTCAATCAAATCAAACTCTTCGCTTAACTATTCAACTATATCAATTATTTCGCTTTAAATTTTTTATAACATAATTACTTTTTTATTGGACTTTAAAAGTGCAGTTTTTAGTTACTAGTTAACCATACTTGTTTGATAAGAAATCAATTTAACTTTGAAAAAGTGTGCAAACATTTTTTTGCTTTAATGCCACGTTTTTTTTAATAAAAAATGTGGAATTAAAGCAAAAATTGTTTAAAAATTAACAATAAAAATATCAAGATATATGATTTTTTTAAAAAAGCTTGCGTAATTTCAATTTCTTAATAATTCTTCTAATTCATCATTTTTCAATGAGCGATGTCATATTTGATCCTTTGCAAATAACGCTTTAATTCTCTGATGCTTTTAGATCTTATACTACAGTTTATTTTTTTCTTTTGTTTTTTAAAATATATGTCGCTATAAAAATAGCTGTTTTAGAATTGATGTTTTTTTGTCCTAACAAGGTTTTGATGAAGCTTTACTGGTTTCCTTTATTAAATTGTTTAATGTTAACAACTTATTATTTGCAAATCTTCAATAAAATAATGACCGTCAAAATAAGGACTCTTATATATATATATATATATATATTTTTTTTATACTTATATTATACTACATTATAAACAATTATCCTTGCAAACTTATTTTATAGTTTAAAATTAATGGTTACAATTTTGGTACAGTAGAATCCCCTTAACTCGAACCCTTGATAAGTCGGACAAATTTTCAATTCCCCTTAAATTTTCTTTACATACCATAAAACTTTGCCAACAAACTTTAAAAGTACTGAGATGCACTACTTTATAAAAAATCTCAGCATTTAAGCTATAAAAAAGACCAATTTCTAACCTGGAGTAAAAAAGATTCAGTTTTAAAACATTAAATTCAGTGTTATTTTTTTTAACGTAACCGGTTAATTTCTTTTAGAGCTCTTGTAAACCAGAAACATATAGTGATTAAAAGCAGTCTTTTTTGGAACATTGTAAAAGTACCCGAAAAAGTACTCAAGTACTGCATTTAAAAAGTTTTTGCTTTGATACAAATTTTTAAAAATATTACTTCATTGTACATCCTTAGAAGCAATCATGACAACTAGAAAGTTTTTTTTTTAAATGCACATGCAATTTGAGACTTTGAATACATTGAAACTTAGTTTGAAATTGAAGATCATTAATAACTTGGCTTAAGGTGGTTTGAATGTGTTGGTTATTTTCAATGGATGTAGTTTCTCTAATTGACTCATTGCTAACTATAAAGATTTTGACACTTTCTTCAATTGAGTAATCAGTAACAGTCTCAGAATAACAAGATTCTGACTTTTCCACTTTTACATCAATTTCTTTTGCAGCTTTACATAAGTCATATTTAGCTCCAACGTTTCATCATTTTTCTTTTTTGTGAATTGGGATGTTAATAAGTTTTTACAAGTTTGTTTCAGACTTGTTTCAATTTTCTGGTTTAACTACTGGACGAAGAAGAATCCCTTTTTTCATTGGAAAACTTTTAGACAAGCGTTTTTTAACTTTTAATAATTCTTCAAATAAAGTATCTATTTTTTGTGAGTCAAATAAATATGATAAGTGACTAATTTCATTCAATAATTCTCTACATTCTGCCGCAGAGAGGTAATTAGTTTTAAATTACTGATTATCATTATTTTGTAATATTTATCTAATTTGCTTTGGATAAACTATTGCCTGTGGTGTTGCATTGCCATTGATGACAATTGTGGAATCGTTAACAGAAAATACGAAACCCGGGCAATATACAGTATTTGTTAGACTAATTTCTTCTGACAATAAAACCAAAACAAAATAACTTCGATAAGCCATACCAAAAGCAGATAGATTTTCTTATAAAAATATAACAAAAAAAATTCTTCCATGGATAAGCAGAATTAAATCATGATGGACAAGAACAAGTTGGTAAACGTTTATCATCACAGATAACACTTTTATATTACCCGACTGTTAGAATTCAATGATGCAACATTGTATAATCTATATGTCGCATCAATAATTCGTATTAAAAGTAATACATTAAAAGTATTATTAAAAGTATTAGGTGGTAAATTAATTTACCAGTTATTATCTAAAATTATTTGAGTAATTAACAACTGACATAAGCCATACCACTGTAAGGCAGAACCATATTCATTGACATTTTTAAGTTCAACACAAGTTTTTAGTTATTGACACGAAATAATAATACTTATAAATAAGAATACTTAAATAATAATACTTGCGTTACATGACAAACCTAAAATAAAAATTGTAACAGATAAGTAGACATAAAAGAAAAAATAAACTGAAAAACAAATTACCTGCTTTTGGTAATCTGTTGTCATACTTCAGTTGCTGTCATGATGCAGCAGTTCTTACCACGTTTATTTTGAGAACGCGCTCTTTCAAGTTCAGAAAAGCCTAAGAACTAATTAAAACTGCTTTAAAAGCAAAAGCGAAACGACATTGAACATTGAGCATTGACTGTAGTTATTATATTAAGATGTTGGTATTTTCACATAGTATTTTCTGTATGATGAATTTGCCCTTGTGTTTTCATTAGCTTACCTAAAATATGAATACTTTTTACAGTACAGTATATAAAATTCTTGAATTCCAAAATGCATAGAAAGAAAGTTAGGTTTATAAATATAAGTTTATATATAATATAAAAATAATTGTTGAAATCTAACAATATCTATTATATGTAGGAGAATATTAGTTATTCTTACCAATATTTACTGTTACTGTTATTATCGAAATTATTTGTAGTATCTATAGTATTGACAATAACTGACTAACCTGTCATACTTGTGCGGAGGAATGCTTTAGTGTATATGCGAAGCATAGTAGTAAGCGCAGAATTTTTTCTTTTTTCTAAGAAACGGTATTTAAAACATTGTTTTGACGCTCAATTCTGTTGTTATTATTCACATTCAGCAAGAGTCTATTTTGTCTGTGTGCGGATAACCATCTCTAAAAATAAGCAAGTTAGAAATAATAGTAAAATAATTTTGACAGATCATGACATAAATATTAAAGTTGCCAAATATGTTTTGTAGTCTTTAAAATATTTATGGTATTAAAGTTGCTAGGCATCTTAGCATAAACTCAATTTATTTTGATAAATATATATTGTAATAATAGCATAACATGCATCCACCTTACATTTTACCTTAATTTAATCTATTTCTTGTCCTCCCTTAAAAAATCTAAATGAGAATGAAGTCGTTAAAAAAATATTTGTAAAAATAAAATAAAAAATGAATCAACTAGAATTCACGACATTAGTTGCATGTTTAAGGAAAACATTTTATATAAGGAAAACATTTTATTTTATATTCTAAATAACATTAACACAAACCTTTTTGATACACAACCAAGTTTTAGTTTTGGATTATATTCAAATGAACCTTTTAATGTTGTTACAGCTTCTTTACAAATCTTAATTGTTTAGAATGTTCTATTCTATATAACTTAACCTTGACATCATCCTTAACAATTTAACATTTATTTTTAGAATTCAATAGCCAAGGCTCCCAAGCTTGCCCACGATGAAAATAGCAAATAAATACACTACATTCTACATTAAAAAGATAATAATACTTAATAAAAAACTTGCTTAAATTAAGTCTTCATTCATTATTGATGAATAATAAGAAGTAAATAATATGATAAATTGAATAACTTTATTTCAGTCAATACATTTTATTACTTTTTTGGTTTTTGAAGTTTTACAAAACAAAACTAAAAACAGTTTCTGTTGTAAAAGTAGTAATTAATAGGTAACCAATTTTCTATCTATTTTAGCTACTACAACTTTTTTTTAAATAAGAATAAAAAAACATGCAAAGCTTTTTTTTTTTAATTTGACTTTAAATTTTATAAAAGCTCTTATACTTATATTATATACATATATTATTATTATCAATGATTAGTTGTAATAATTATTAATAATGAGTAATGAAAATATCACGAGGTGAACATTTTAGTTACAAAATTTTATAAACAAAACAGCTAAATAATAATCAAAATGCAAGATTATTTGAAGGAAGAACTTAAGAAATACTTAAGAAATATTTTTTATTTAAATTTAAGAAATTTTTTTATTTAAATTTAAGAAATTTTTTATTATTAAAATCTTTAACCAAGAACAACTTTTCATAACACAATAGTTGACAGTTGCAAATAAAATAAATATTGAGACTTTACTTAAATAAAATATCTTTTATACTCGTATAAAAAATTGTAACAAAATATTTTACGGGAAAACACTGATTCAAGTGAATTTTTCGTTTGAATAGTCATAAATTATTTAAGTTAGAAGGATTCCATTCTGCTAACTTTTTATTTAAACACTCTTGGTCTATCAGCGAGTGACAAAAATTTTTTCTAGGATTTAGCATATGGTTGCGGATAGTTTCATACAGCGGAAAAAAAGAGTTTATTTGATTTATTTGGCATACTTATTCAACAAAGTTCTCCAGATGCCATCTCATCTCTGTTGCAGTATTTACTCCAACTTCAACTAGTTTTTTAATTTTGATAATAAGCTCTTCTAAAATAGGTTGAATGACACCTGCTGCCTTTAAAAAGTATAGTTAATTGTTAAAAAGAATTAAACGACAAAAAAAAATTTTAAAAAAATATGTAATAAAACTTACATCGCTAATTAAATGGTTTCTGTGCGCAGAAAGATCGGGTTTAATAAAGACGTCCTTTCCAGACACTATCATTTTTTTGTTTCCACCTGAAGCTAAACGGAGTTTTTTTGATGTGTCTTTCCTAAGCCGCTCTCTATCAAGTTTAAGAAAACGTGTAAATAAATATTCAATAGCACATATAAGATTACGTGATGATAAACATTTTTATACATAAAATGTAACATATTTTAGAAGAATTATCAATTTTTTGTTGGTTAGACATTTTATAAAATGGTTCTAATTAAGTTTGATATATTGATTAGATTTTATTGGACTAATGCCGAACTACTTTTGGCAGATAGCCCAATCTTCTAACAAAAAGAGACTCGGTGTAGTTAAGACACTTTTAAAATAATAGAGCGTCTGTATGATATTTTGTTGATTGCGGCATTTTTCCGTTAAATGGTCTGGTCTGTGAATTATAAAAAGACGAAAAAACTTAAAATGATAAATTTTGCGGTATCATAAAATATAAATGTTTGTAGCGAAAAAATCCAGACCGATGATTCTTTTTTTTTAAAAAAAATCATCTTAAAATCACAATCGCTCGTTCAAATTTAAATAAGATTTTATAATAACAAGTTTCTTAGGTGAAATGAACATTATAGTTTTACAATATGATCTGTTCTAATTGTTTATTGGCAATTTTCCATAATTATAAGCTCTTTCTTGGTAGGAATTCCAGTATTTTTTGTGAAAATTCGTAGAAATATTGTGTTTCGACAACTATTAATAGTTAATATACGTCAGAACTGATTAGAACTAGGATCAGTAGTAAATTAAAAAACTTTTTCAAAAGATTTCAACTAAATTTATATTAATGTCGATGAGAGGAATTGATCTAAAGACTCTAAAATAGTGTTCTTTAGATACACTATTACAGGTAGTAAAAAGGTTTTAAAAATTATATAAAAAAAAGAAAAGTTTCTTTAAATATTATAAAAACTTTTAGCAAAAAAAAATTATAGCATTTAAAGATCTTGTTTGGACATAATATGCTGACAAAATCATGCTAATTCCAAATAAAAGTATTCAAATGTTTTGTAAAATCGCCTTAACTACACCGAGGAGTCAATTCTCTTTTTGTATTTGAAACTTGTTACTTTAATCAGGAATTTTATTAAATGTTATCATGTTATAAATTATGAGTTACTCTAGTTATAGGTTTAAAAAATATACAATCTTAGCTTGTTAAAAAATACATAGTACCATACCTTTATTTCTTTTATGTGAGCCTTTGCAGAATAATCAAATATCTATGTAATCTGCACAACATTTTTATTTTTTCTACAAAAATTGTCTCTTGCCTATATTTTAGAATATATATATATATATATATATATATATATATATATATATATATATATATATATATATATATATATATATATATATATATATATATATATATATATATATATATATATATATATATATATATATATATATATATATATATATATATCAGGGTGTATATTGGCTCTGAAGTAACTCAATATCAAAACATCCACACACACAAACAAAATTCAACACTCTTACGTCTCAGAATTATTTTCTTTTTTACCTTACTTGCAGCCCATATTAAAAAAATAATAAGTGTGAAAATTTTAGTAAAAAATACACATAGGTTCTAGAGATTAGAGTCAGATTAGATTAGATTAGAGCAGCCGTGGCGCAGTGGTTAGAGTACTGGCTCAGAACCCAGAGGTCCGAGGTTCGACGCCAGCTCCAGCCCAAAAAGCGACATTGGTACGGAAGGATGCGTGAACTTCCTATTAAATGCTCTCCCGCGGTGCTCTATGATAAGACCGTAAGGACTTCTGGGAGCACCTAAATACATACAAAAAAAAAAAAAAAAGATTAAATAATGCTGACTGAGCATTTTAGTCATTATCTGAAGCAACTACAAAGCAACTTTGACATATAGTATTTTCATAATGACTTAGAGAAATTTCCTAAAACTAAGTACCCCAATAGATTTTTACTTGAGAAATCCAAAAATAGCACCTTCAAGACTTTAATGTTTCAGGAGCTGCCTCAATAATTCAATTTTGTTCAAAATTATTGACATATAAATTTATGATTTATTTATTGACATATAAGTTTATGATTTTTGGAGGTAAAAGGAAGACTGTGACCCTAAATCCCGAATAAAAAGATTAATTGTATATCAATATTTTACTTTAGGTCTACTGAAAAAAATTAGATTCATCAATTGTCTCTTTAATTCTTAATCAAAATTTGTTTTTAACTTTAGTGGTAAAAGAGTAAACTCTGCATCTTTTTAAAAAAACTTAAACTTTGCAACGAAAACAATTGAAATGTTTTTTAAACCTTTATTTGAATAAAACATCAAATAGTGTTATTTATTGACTATTTTAGGACATTTATAGTTATGGGCTAAGGTAGGTCTAGGGGTCCTCTGACTAACTTCGCTCCAGCATATTTCCCTGTATTTTTTATTCGATATTTTTTATATTTAAAATGAATTGAAAACATAATTTATTTTTTAGTTCAACTTTGAGAAAGAATTTATTTTCATTATTTCAAATCAATAATTACCTCTTGTTTTAAAGTAAGCACTCAAAACTAAAATGTTTTTATGATTTAAAAAATCATATATTTTAAAACCAAAGATATTGAAATGATTTTTAAAACATTTTAGCAATTAATATCTTTATGGTATTATTTAGTAGTGGGATTTATTTAAACCCCCCTTCCATCCTAGGATTTGAAAAAAAGGACAAAAGAAAAATTCTAAATGCAATATAGGTTATTAAAATTACAACAAAATTATTTTAAATGCATTTTTTTTTTGTAACCAACTACTTATATTCTCCAAATATAAATCAGATATGTTGTATGTACGACCTGATATTGTTGTAGGTGTAAAAATTAGGCATATAACTTCAGAATTAAGCATCAAACACTCGTCATTTCTCATTGGCCAAAAGCCAATGAGAAATGACAAGCCAATATCTTTTACCAGGTCCGTGGGGATGCATGAATCTGAATTTTATATCAAGCTCACTTACATCTTCAGCAATCCCTACCCACCAAAATCCGTCATAATAATATGCAATATAATCCATTTTGTTTAATGAAATATTTTTTTTGGAACGAAATCAAATATTTCAATGCATGTATCAATATTCATTTTTTTGAACGATATAAAATATTTCAATACATGTATCAATACTTATTTTTTTATTATTTTTTGTGTTGAAAACAATTGTAGTTAAATGATGATACATCCTTGTACCAGGAACTGTTCTTCCACCTAAATTTTCTTTTTTATTGTGTTCTAAAAAGATTGCAACACTTTGTATTTTTTCTCCTAAAATATTTTCCATATTATTGCTCACGACAAAGATGGCTAATATTAGCGTTTTAAATGTAGGTTTTTATACTTTAACATCAAATTAGAGTACTTTCCTCAAGTTTTCAGACCTATCTATTTATATGATTTAGAATCAGTATTATGTATTCTATAATAATCAATCATAAAAACAGGGGGGGAGGGACAAAATCGAGTAGCGCCCACAATAACAACATATAATTCTTATTGAACAGAATATTTTCTTTAAATTTGCTCGCTATATCGTTTCTTCATATTTTCCTTAAAGAAGATCTTTTAAGTGATAAAAACCTTGCTTTAATTGGTAATTTGCTGATTTGAATTGAAATAATGAAAATAAATTATTTCTCAAACTGAAACTGGAATATAAGTTAAATAAAAAGTTTTTTTTATGATTATAATAATATAAAATATATCTATATAAATTTAATTATAATATAACAAATTGGCACTGTAAATTTATTTAATGAGGAAAATAAATTTCTTTACTTCAATGCTTGCTGTATTTAAAACTTAAATTAAATACGTATATTAAAACTTAAATTAAATACGTTTAATAACAATGTTTTTTTTATTACAGCAAAATGGTACTCGAAATTTAAAAAACAAGAAAACTTGATTAATTGCTTGCTTGATTTTTAACGTAAAACTAAATTTAAATGTTTGAATGAAACACATTTTATGACTACGAATGGAAAAATAATTGTTGGTGCTCTTCATTGCAACAATTGGGTGCAAAGGATTGCAAACAATATTCTTTTGTAATCAAACAGTATATTGTGGTTGTTTTTGCTGAATTTGTAACTTTATTTCTTTATGCAATTTATGTATAAAAAAAACTATACTTATTATAAAATTGAATTCGCAATAAATGTGAAATATAAAACTTACGAACTTGTGTTACCGGGAAGCTGAATAAGTGCGAATTGGCATAAGTGAGAGTTGGCATTTGTGCGAAGCGTAGAAAAAACTGGATTAAGTGCAAACTGGCATATGTGGGAACTGGCACAAGTGCGCCAAAAAAATTTGCAAACATCGGTATAAATGCGAATTGGTATAAGTGCAAACTGGAATAAATGCAAAGCATTTGTAAAAACTGGCACATGTGAAAACTGGCATAAGTGTAAATTGGCATAAGTGCGCCGAACAGACTTGCAAGCATTAGCATAAGTACGAGTAAGCTTAAGTGCAAAGCAGTTACAAAGACTGGCATGGGTGCGAGCTGGCATAAGTGCAAACTGGCATA
This sequence comes from Hydra vulgaris, assembly GCF_022113875.1. NCBI lineage: Eukaryota > Metazoa > Cnidaria > Hydrozoa > Anthoathecata > Hydridae > Hydra > Hydra vulgaris. The sequence continues at coordinate 38,894,289 of NC_061168.1, forward strand.
AGTATGAATTGGCATATGTACGAACTTGCATAAGAAAGAATTAACAATTTGCACTTATGCTAATATTTGAAATTTTATTCGGCGCACTTTTGCCAGTTCGCACTTATGCCAATTCACAATTATGCAAATGTTTGCAAGTTTGATAGGCGCACTCGGGCCAATTCGCACTTATGCTAGTTCGCCCATGTGCCAGTTTTTACAAAAGCTTTGCACTTATGTCAGTTTGCGCTTATGACAGTTTTACGGAAGAGTAACGATGTTGTGACGAGGGGGGAGGGGGTAAAATACGGTCATAAAATTGCGTGACGTAATTTATGGACAACGCCTTCTTGGTTTAGCTCGTATATCAAAAAAGAAATCCATTTACAAGAATCCCTACCAATAAAAAATAACCATATATTCAAAAGAATACTCTTCAAATAAAGGCAACAATGATATAGCAAGATTAAAAATAAATCAATTATATAATTCTTAATAATAATTAACTTATGTAAACTGATATATATATATATATATATATATATATATATATTGTAAAATAGTTTAAAATACTGCATATTAATTCTAACTTTATAATAATGAAGAAAAGTAAGTAAACCAAAGAAACTTTTACTTATTCATGTTCTGACATAGTAAAAGTATGGTTAAAAAAGTTGTAAATTGAGACATAAAATAAACAAGCATTTTTTTATTTATTTATTTTTTTTTAATTTTTTTTTTTAATTTTTTTTATCGTCATTTGACACATTTTACAATGTTAACCTTACATTCAAATAAATTTATACAAATGCAAGCTGACTGGGGCAAGTAGAAGATAAAATGTCTTATCATCAAGCCCCTTCGTGAAAATAAAAATAAAAAAATTTTACAATTTCCAATAATATATAAAAGAGTGAAACTAAAAAAAGTTTAAAAAAAACAAATTAAAAAGTTTGAAAAACTCAAAAAGTTGAAAAAATAATTTTTAGGTTTGACAAAACTAAAAAGTTTGAAAATAATAAAAAACAAAAAAAGTTTGAAAAAATAATTTACAAATCCGTACACATGCGTATACCTATCCAATAAACTTCATAATATATATTTAAATATACAAAAGATATTTCGAATAAAAAAAGATTCCGAACATTTTATAGATTTAAGTTCATCTACTCATATTTTTTTTTTAAACAAAATCAAAACAGACAAACAAAAAGAAACAAGAAGAATATATATAAGAAGGATATATGTATATATATAGATATACACACATACATATACATTTACACTTATACACATACACACACATACACACATACTCATACACACACACACACACACACACACACACACACACACACACACACACACACACACACACACACACACACATATATATATATATATATATACATATACACAAATACACATATTCATATACACATATGCATATATATATATATATATATATATATATATATATATATATATATATATATATATATATATATATATATATATATATATATATATATATATATATATATATATATATATATATACATACACACACATATAAACATATACACATACATACACAACTTATACATATATATATATATACCTAAATATATATATATATATATATGTATATATATATATATATATATATATATATATATATATATATATATACATACACACACACATGCATACATATATACATACATACATACAACACACGCATACATACATATAAACATATATAACTCCAGCACATACTTACCTAAAATTGTTTATGCACTTTTAAAACATATAAAATCTACCTATAAAACACAATAACATTAAGAATCTTAATATTAAGACAACAAACTACTTTATTAAAATTTTCATGTTTTTTTTATTGACTCTTAAAATAAAATGAATGTTAGTTTCAGCAAGTAAACTTATTCAAACCTAAACGCAGACTGTAATTCAATTTAAACTAAACAATAATAACAAAATAAGACAGCTTTCTAAATACGAGAATAAAGTTTTTTTAATCTAAATGCACTCTATATCTTTTTTTTAAATTTTTTAAGTACTCTGAAATTGCCATCTTAACAATTTTTTCAGACACTGTTGGAAATTTTTTAACAACGGCAGTCGCAATACATGATAAGAGTAAGGGCAACTCACGTGACATAGAAATATGGTCTACATAACTCTTTTTTGGAACATTATTGCCATATAGAACGTTTACTTTTTCTTGTAATGGCAATGACATTACAGAATTCATAATAGTTCGAACATGTTCTTTTGCAGACCGACAAAAAAGTGACATTGTTTCTAGAAATTTACAAACTTTCCTTGCGAAGTAAGTATTTTGTAAATGTCCTTCAAGATCCTCTAACTCAATTACCGTTTCTGTTTTATCTATCAAATCAGCATCATCTGCATTTATGGTAGATATGTACTTCTGCATCAACATAATTTTATTATTTATTTTTTTCATTTCATTTCTAGTATCGCTGATTAGATATAGCATACGATATTGAAAGTTGCCTATCTCAACAGGAAAATCCTCCTGTCTTAACAGCTTTGGACGTCCTAAAGGTTGATTTTCAATGCTGCTTTTTTTGTGCTGTTTTTTAAAAGACTCTCTGACCTGATTATCAGATATTGAACAAATGCTTCAATCTCTTATTTTTGTGACTTTTTCAACAAAATCTATAAATACAAAAGCTT
>NC_061168.1:38897991-38902991 GCF_022113875.1 Hydra vulgaris
TAATGATATATATTTTAAAGAAACAAAGTAATAAAGATAAATAATTAGTCATGAGTTCTAAACTGCGCAAAATATCCGTTAGGGTTGTTTCTAAACGATTGCAACAGATATTTGAAGAAGATACCAATTGTGAAATTGTTAATTCAAAGATGCATGGAGAGTTAAATAATTTCCCCTCTACATCTAATATATCAACAGAAGACATTTTTCCTGCTATAAGTGAAAACATAGTAGATAACAAATCAAATTTTGGAACTGTAGGAAATATATTTTCGCATAACAATGATAATTTTGAAAATGAATTTGATCATATTCGAAATCCTTATATTGATGATGATGAAGATGACGATGATGATTATGAAACATTGTCCCCTGATTTAACTACATTATTAGCTGATTGGGCTGTCCAGTTTAGTATTACGTTGACTGCTTTATCATCTCTACTGTGTATTCTCCGTCTGTTTCATCCTAGTTTGCCAAAAGATGCAAGAACTATTTTAAAAACTAAACGCAATTTTAAAATTGAGCTTCGAGCAGGTGGTGATTACTTCTATTTTGGCTTGATTAATAGTTTAACGATTATATTAAATCACTTTTATGATAAAATTGCTAATTTTTCAACGCTTTATGTGCAGCTAAATGTTGATGGTTTACCTTTGTTTAAAAGCAGCAATATTTCATTTTGGCCTATTTTGTGTCTTCTGCAAGGTTTTAATATTAAAAAACCTGTTTTAGTTGGTCTTTTTTGTGGAGTAGCTAAACCAAACAATTTGATAGATTATTTTGGCGACCTTGTAACAGAGTTAAATAAAATTGGAAAAGGATTTTTATTTCGTGAAAAAGAAATTTCTATCAAAACTTGTAGTATAATTTGTGATGCTCCTGCTAGAGCATTTGTTAAAGCTGTAAAAGGTCACAATGCATATTATGGTTGTGATAAATGTAACCAAATTGGTAAGTATAAAGCTAAACGAATGACCTACCCATTGGTAGATGCACCTGTGCGAACTGATGAAAGTTTTAGATTAATGCACAATGATGATCATCATTTGAAAATTGGGGAAAATTTCATTCGAAGTCCATTTTTGGATATTGATATTGGAATGGTCACTCAATTTCCGCATGATTATATGCATTTAGTTTGTTTGGGAGTTCAAAAGAAAATGATTAAGTTGTGGTTGTCGGGACCATTGTTTTGTCGATTACGCTCATCTTCTGTTGAAAGCATATCAAATGCTTTAATTTTTTTAGGCAAATGGCTTCCCACTGAATTTGCGCGAAAACCTCGTTCACTCAAAGAAGTTTCACGATGGAAGGCAACCGAATTTCGCCAATTTTTGTTGTATACAGGTGCTGTTGTTTTACATAATGTGCTTCCAATTGAGTTGTATAATAATTTTATGCTGTTATATGTAGCCACATTTCTTTTAGCAAGTCCAACTTATTGTGTATCTAGATGTAGTTATTCTAAAACTTTATTAATTAATTTTGTTAACCATTTTGGACTATTGTATGGCCAGGAAATGATCGTTTACAATGTTCATAGTTTAATCCATTTGGCTGATGATGTTCAACAGCATGGGACTTTAGATAAAATATCTGGATTTCCATATGAAAATTACTTGCAGCATTTTAAAAAAATGATAAGAAAACCACAACATCCTTTAGCTCAAATTATTCGTAGGCAGTCGGAACGTGATGCTGTAATAAATGACTTTTTACCTGATCAAAAAATTAAATATAGAAAGCAACATAACAAAGGACCATGCCCTGATTTTTTAAGATTTTCACTACAATATAATGAAGTTTATTTACCAAATTTTTGTCTTAAAACAACATGTGGCAATAACTGTGTTAAAATAGAAAATGAAATTTGTTTAGTGAAAAATATTTGTGTTTTTGATGATATTACCTATATTGTATACTGGTCATTTTTGACAAAATCAAATTTTTTTACTTATCCTTGTGATTCAAGTGTGTTAGGAATATTTCTAGTATCACATTTAGATAAAGTGGATCGTATTGCAATTTTAGATGACAAATTTCTCAAGTGTGTCTTGTTACAAGTTGACAATGGTTTTGTCGTGTCACCCTTGCTTCACTTGTTATAATTAAATTTGTTGGAATTTGTTTATATATTTTTATTATTGATAAAAAAAATAAATTGTTTTATTATTTAATAAGTGTCTATTTTCTAATAATAACAATATTATATTAATATTGTTTATAATGATACGTTTGATAGTTAATAATTTAAATGTTACGTGATGTGTATTTTGTATTTGTTTTCAAATTTTATTTCCTTTTTATTTTTTAATTGCTTTTTGTGTTTTTTGCTGTTCTCTATTTTTAAATTTCTCAAATTTAAGTTATTTTTAATTATCAACCAACACTTAATTACTAACTATAATATGTCAATAATACTACCATATTTAGTCTATAATTTTCTTCTAAAAGAACAATGGATAAATTGTATCATATTGTTAAATTTATTGATGAAAAAGATTCAGTGGCTGTTGTTCCCGCTAAATGGGTAACAAATGGTATTTGTCTATGGCCCTGCTCATATAAGACCGAACGCCTTAACAGAGCCATTAAAAAATGTGAAGTTCCTGGAGATGATTGGACTGAATATGACATAAGTATCATGTATAACTCTGGTTAGTAATTTCACAAAAATTTTAAAAAGTTTATGTTTTTTTAAATTGTTTTTCTTTTTGAAACAATTTTTCACTATTTTGATTTTTAAACCCCAATTTTTTTTAGTATCATATGAAAAAGCGAGAGAAAAACTACCTATGGCAGAAGTTTCATCAGATTTTTTCTCAAATAACGAGGGTGAAGATTCAATTAATTCAGAAGAAAATAGAATTCAGAAGAGTCTTCGCCCTACCAGGTGATGGTCTTTCTCATGATGATCATTATGTGATTATATGTAATTTAGATGATGATCATCATATCATGATGTTGATTTTCTTTCATTATTTTACAGAGATGTATCGTATCATAACTTTGACTATTCAAGTTCAGAAAGTGACACTCAACAGTTATTAAAAAAACAAAAGAAAGTTATGAATAAAAAAAAAAAGACACTTGCTCCAGCTCCTCCAATTCATCCTTTAACTTTATTTAGTACTGAAAATTTAACTCTTTCAGATCATTTAAAGTCAAATAAAAGGCAAGGTTCTGTTTTGGAAGTGTTAGAAGAGAAGGTACTTTTAATACTATTTTCATTTAAATATTTTTCAATTAAAATGTAACTGAATTCCATAATGTTCTCAAGTAATCTTATAGTTGGCTTTTGTAAATAGGACACAAACATGCATCCAAATTTACCAAGTGTAGTTGATAAAAGTACTTTATGCGAAAGCAATCCGTTGTCTGCACCCAATTCTGTGGTAATTTGCTATATTCATTAGTATATTGACTATGTATGTATATATATATATATATATATATATATATATATATATATATATATATTATATATATATATATATATATATATATATTTACATATATGCATTTAAGTTCGATTCCCACCGCGTCCTGGTAGTACTGCGCTTAACTTGTTTCTCCGCGCAGCGGCCTTGTTTGTCAAGGTTCGTGTTTCAGAGTTATAGAGTTAAGAGAGGGTTATAACCATAGTCTCCTTCTCTGTAGTGGCCTTCTCGGCCTTGGGGAGGTGAATTACAAAAAAAAAAGAAAAGAACCTATTAGTAAATTGAATTAAACTGTTCAATTAATTATTTTTTTTTAATTCTAGTTTTTAGGATCTTCGTTGACATCAAGTGGATGTTCAACTGTGAGATGGATTCTCGCCGAAGTGAGCGAAGGAACACTTCATTGCACTGGTTAGTCGTATGCATATAATTGAGATACTGAGAGTTATTTTTATAATGCTCATTTTGTTTGTTTTTTTTTATAAATTTTAAGATTTATATTTTATCACATTATATAATAGCGATGTCAATGCTCATTGGAGAGTGTTTGACACGATACTCTTGGCAGCGATTGCAACCGAGGTAATAGCGAGAAAGAGTAGTAGCACTTTTTTATATATGAAAAGTCACCGATAGTGTATGCTATTATCTAACTTACGCAAATATTTAACTTTCTTCAAATTATGTAAAACTAAAAAATATATCAAGTTTTTTAGTTTTACTTTCACTTGAAAAATGCATTGCGGCAACAATTCCTTTAGATTTGATCTGTAGCGCTTAATTCCGTTTGATTAAGATTTTATTATTTTATATAGTTTTAAAATTTTTCATAATCGTTGAGATGGTGTAGCCTAATATTAAATATTTTTACAGCAGTTGAAAAAGAGCTTCTTATTTCAGTAGAGAACCTGAACAAAAAGTTAGATACAAATAATGCCTTAATAAGTCAACTTATTGGAATGCTTAAACAAAACAGGGAAGCAATTTTGGTTGATGAACCTTTCGAAATTCCAGTAAATGATGAGTCAAGCTTACTCAAATTAAACGAAAACATCGAATCAGATAAGAAAGTTATGAATGCACTGGTAAGTGTGAGCCATCCATTTATTCGTTGTTTTTTTATTTCTTTATACAAAACATTTTAAAAGTATTTTTATTTTGAATTTACAGTTTAGTATTAAATAAGTATTTTACAAAGTTAAATAAAATTGTCGATGAAAGACAAAGATGGTTATCATGTATAATGTGTATGTAAATTTTAGAGCATGAAATTGGCATCCCATGGTGGCTCAACAATTAAGAGGACTGTTTGGAATTTAATTCCAATGGTGATTGGCACCAATATAGAAAAAAAAATAAATTGGTCAGGAGCTAACAATAAGCTTGCTTTGAAAACAATGCCTTTAAAAAAAGTTTTATTGGGTAAGAAGAAATTTCATTCTATGTATAACATTTGTATAAATATATATATTATGCTGATTCAAAAAACAACTTTTTTTTTATATAGTCCGTTCCTCAAACGTAAATGTATTTTATATAATAAAAAACAAGATTTAA
>NC_061168.1:38905491-38915491 GCF_022113875.1 Hydra vulgaris
AACTTCTTTTCGTGTTTCCAATAATTAAAAACGTCTTTTTTTTTTATCATTGAGTGATTAAAGAAAAAATCAATTTCTTGAGCAACTTTTACAAGGGAGACTTTATCAGGATTTATTTCACCATTTTGTTTTTTAATATAATAGAATTTAAATACTAAAGATGATTTATTTATTTATATATATAAATATATATATATATATATATATATATATATATATTTTTTTACATTTTAAGTTTACAATAGTCGTAAAACAATACTTTAACAAATACAAACATGGTTTTTGAAAGAAGATCGTACTGATCTTATCATCAGAACCTTTTACAAGCATTTGGCATAACTATTTACAATGTATATAATCTATATATAAAATAAACAGAAAAGTAAAACAAAAGAGTCGCTACATAAAACGTATTTTACAATTAAAAAAGTTCTAAATAAAGGTACATAATTACAATAAGAAGAACCTTATTATGTCATCGGAAAATATAATTAAATTTTTGAGTTTATGTTTGAAAATTGGAAAAGTGTAAAATATATCAAAATTTGGCAAAACAACTTTATTCCAAAGATATAGCGCACGAAAAGCAATACCATACTGGTTAAACTTTGTTCGAAAAAAAGGTTTAGGCAAAAATTTGTAAGAGTGTATTTATTTATTGGTTTTTCACAAAAGAGAACTTTACAGATAGGTAGGGATAAGTCTTTTTTCCACAAATACATAAAGCATAAAACATTAAACACATTAAGCTCGTAATGATCAAGAATTTTCATTTCAATAAAATAAGGTTTGGAATGAGTGCATCGATCCGCAAAATTAATTAAACGGATCGCATGCTTCTGACGGTGGTAAAAACATTGTAACTTGCTTTTTTCTGTGCTTTCCCAAGCAATGTTTGAATAATTTAAATAGGTATGAATAAATGAGTAGCATAGTTGGGTTAAATCTTTTTTACATAGATATTTTTTGGATTTATATAAAATTCCAATGCTTTTAGAAGTTTTTGTGCTAATATAGTCAATATGCGCTTTCCATGTGATTTTTTCATCATGAAAAACACCCAAAAACTTTGTGACTTAGTGTCTTTTTATCACAGTATTATCAATAAAGATTGCTGGTAAATTTTAGGGTAAATAAGATTTTTTTGCGATTGGATGGAAGAGAATCCATTATGTTTTGTTACTGTTAAGAGTTAGCTTCTACTACTACTACTGTTAAGAGTTAGCTTATTGCATTTAAACCATTTTGATATGTTTTTAAGTTCATCGTTCATACTAGAAAAGAGTTTGTAAATATCATTATTGGAAAGAAATAAGTTGGTGTCATCAGCAGACATTAAACTCATTAAATTTGAGGCTTTTTTAGGTTGTTTATATAAATCAAGAACAACAGTGGTTTCAAAATAAAACCTTTAGGATCTCATTTAGATAACAACTATTACTAAAAACAAATAGTTTACGGTTAGATAAATATCTTCGGAACCATTTTATAACTTTGTAATTTATTCCATAGTATTTCAGTTTTTGTATCAAAATTTCAGCATCTACAGTATCGAACGCCTTCGATAGGTCGATATATTTTTATTCAATACAAGTATATATTACTTAAGTCAATAAACCCACAACATGCAGTTAGTAGCTGTTATTAAAAAAAAAACTTAATAAAAATTTTTTCTGTTTATCAAAAAAGTTTTTTAAATTATTAAAAAATGTTTATAAACAGAAAGAGATTATTTTACCTAAATTTCCTACACATTCTGCAAGTTCAAAAAAGCAGGAGTTAGTCATTCTCTTCTTTTTTTTTTTTTTTTGGATTTTAGCGTTAAATGATTGGAGATAATGGTGGTGAAGCTGGTAGCTCTATTAATAACAACTGATAAAGGTCCAGTTATATTTCTTTGATTTTTTACTGATGACCAGATCTACTACACCCCTTGCTTGTCTGCTTTCCACATGGAATGCAAATAGCTATAGAATCACAGTTATCACTAATTTTAAACTCGCCATTTTGAAGGGTTATTACGGTAACTTTTGTGTTAATGTAATATTTACCTTACATTAGCCGTATTCGGCCGGATAATTTTTAAATATCCGGGTATCCGATAACCGGCCGGATAATTAAAAAATGTTATCTGGGACACCCCTAGTTACTATATATATAAATATATATATATATATATATATATATATATATATATATATATATATATATATATATATATATATATATATATATATATATATATATATATGTATATATATATATATATATATATATATATATATATATATATATATATATATATATATATATATATATATATATATATATATATATATATATATATGTATATAAATATATATATATATATATATATATATATATATATATATATATATATATATATATATATATATATATATATATATATATATATATATATATATATATATATATATATAGTCACAAAAATAATAATTAACAAAATAATTAATCAAATTATACCTTGATTTATTAGGAAATCGTCATAACAGTTAAAGCAAATTTTATATAGAAAAAAATTTAAAGCAATGTTCAGAAAGTATATCATGTATATAAAACGTATATATCTAATGTTTAAAAAAAAATATTGAGATCTTACAGTCAGTTTTTTAGAATATTGATTTCAAGTAAATAAACAAAGCTATGATTTACTCTAAAAAGGTTTTAAATATAAATTAAGTTTAAGCGCGATAAGATTTTGTTACGTCTTTTTATTTATGCTTCTGTGAGATTTTTTATTATTATATTGATTTACGTTAAAAATAACGCTACATCATTGGCTTTTCAGAAATTTATAAACAAATAAACTGTAGCCTTATAAAATATTTTCTGTTGTTAAGAACGTAGCCATTTTAAAAATTCAAAAATTTTTCCTTTTTTCTTACGCATGCCTAATTAAAAATAGTTTAACATCTCGTATTTATAAAAGCCTTTTTCTCTTCACAACTATTTATTATAATTGATAAAATACCTATTGATCAAAACGAGAAGGAAGGGGAGAGGGGATAACTTTGTAAAGTCAAACAGTGGCGGATAAAGACTGCTTAGGGCCCTTGGCTATTTTTGTTTTTGGAGGCCTTTTAATAGGCCAGAGCCGAAAAATGACTTAATAAAAAAAAATAAGGTTCTCTTAAATTTTTTGGGGCACCTAATTTTTACCCACTTTAGGCCCCCATTGATCCAGCACTGTAGTCAAACAATAAAATATAATTAGATGCAATTCAAAAAAAAAATGAATATATTTTGTATAAGATAGAGAAACTAAACATTTTATTTATTCATTCCCAGTAGGAAGAAAGACATCTTTAGACGAATAAAAGGTGTCTTTTTAATGATTTAATTTGCTTAAGAAAATTAAAAATAATTATTGTCAATAGAACCTAACAAAAATAGGTTTTAACCCTCAGTATCGTAATTAGCATATCTTTGTTACCTTCTGATTGGCTTGTTTTTTGCTTACAAAATACTTTTATATAACTTTTATGTGAATCGTTTTTGGATAGGATATTTAATTAAAAATTAACTTTTTTCGTTAAGCGAGTTTATTTAATAATTTATATAATAAAGTATTATATTATATAAAATATACATAATATAAATGCATATATATATTATAGTATAAATATATATATATATATATATATATATATATATATATATATATATATATATATATATATACATATATATATATATATACATATATATATATATATATATACATATATATAGATATAGATATATATATATATATATATATATATATATATATATATATATATATATATATATATATATATATATATTAGAGTATAAATATATATATATATATATATATATATATATATATACATATTATATTTATTATTATTACTTTTAACTTTACTATTATTATTCCTATTTTATTATTTTCAATTTAAATAACTGTTTGATGTCTTTGTTAGTTGTTACGTTTTTTCAGTCAACTGTTTGTAACTAACTCATATATATATATTTAGCTATTGTGTTTATGAATAACATGTGACTTATAATTTCGATTATTATTGTTATTACAATTACTATTATAATTGTTATTGTTTTTATTATTAATATTATTATTGTGGTTCATATGTTTATTACTATAAATATTATTTTTATTATTATCTTATAATTATTACTAATTATATATATAAAGATCTGTATTTTTGGTGTTTACTTAAGATTAGTAGAATTACTATTTGTAAATATCCATGAAATTAATTTTCAGAATATATATGATTGATTTCAGAATATATATGATTGATATATATATATATTGAAAAGTATAAATATAAAGAAAGAAAAATATAAAGAAAGAAAGTAATATTTAAATTATTATAATTACTTTATTATTATTGTTATTATTACTATTATTAATATTATTATTACTAAGATTAATTGTATATATATAAATTTTTTTTTTTAGGTATTTACTTGAGACTAGTATTTTAATACTATTTGTAAATAGCCTTGAAAATTTATTTTCAGAATATATAAGATTGATATATATATATATATATATATATATATATATATATATATATATATATATATATATATATATATATATATTTATATATATACATATATATATATATATATATATATATATATATTAATATATATATATATATATTTATATATATATATATATATATATATATATATATATATATATATATATATATATGTATATATATATATATATATATATATATATATATATATATATATATATATATATATATATATATATATATATATATATATATATATATATATATATATATATATATATACTACAGCAGCCAAAAGTCATGGTTACAGCAGTTTTATTTTAGAGTTCAATACAATTCTTGTCATGTAGTCATTTATTTAGGCTTTTAGTATGCCCAGAACGTGTCATCGTGAATGTGCTATTAATAGAACACTGTTGTTTACATTGACAAACCGATAAAAATAGAGTTTTATTAATTCATTGCAGATTTATATATAACAGTTTGAGCATTCTATATAAAAACAAAATTTTAGATTTACACAAAGGTAAGAAACAATATTGTAACTATTTATTACATAATGTATTTTGTAAACAAACAGTTGTAGAAATAGTAGATAGTAATTTTTTAATGAATGAGTGATAATAGAGATGATGTGGTAATTAAGTATTGATTTAGAAGAATATTTCTGAATAAATAGTGAAAATTATTTTAAAAATAATAATAAAATATTGAACATTACCTAAACCTGTTTAAAACACTGCAGAAATGTTTGTCTTACTGTTATAATTGTTTATACTATGATTTAAGTGACTAAAGTATTAATTATTTTTATAGATTTTGCTGAATAGCCATGAGTCAATACAACAAGCTGAGCATTCAGGACAGAATGGCAGCCTTCGTAAAGGCAGAAGAAGGCAAATCTTATCGGGTGATCGCCAAAGAGATGGGCATAGGTGTAAATACTGTTGCTAGAATAGTAAATAAGATGAGACAGACGGGTAGTGTCGGAGATTTACCAAGGTCTGGGCGACCGAAGAAAACCACACCGAGGATGGACCGAGCACTGATTCGGATGTGTCTCGAGAATCGTCGCCAGACAGCCGTTGACCTGCGCGCTCGATTGCAAACTGAGATAGGGGTCGTTACAGGTGCGAGTACCATACGACGCAGACTGAAAAATGCGATTTGCGAAGGAGCATAAGGACTAGACTGCCGAAGACTGGAAGAAGGTGCTTTGGAGCGATGAGAGCACCTTTCAGCTTTTCTGTGGAGCAAGGCGAGTCTTGGTTAGGAGGAGAATAGGTGAGAAGTATCACAAAGACTGCATTGCTCCAACAGTAAAGCATGGAGGGGGTTCCCTCATGGTATGGGGTTGCATGTCTTGGTCGAGAGTAGGGCAGTTGTACCGCTGTAACGGTACTGTAAATCAGATCGAGTACCTTAACATCCTCAAAAATCATATGCTGCCTTCTGCTAGAACCATTTTTGGTGCGAACAGGAGGTTTGTATTTCAACATGACAATGCACCTTGTCATAAGGCGATGACAGTGTCTGATTTTTTGAGGCATGAGAATGTACAGGTGATGGACTGGCCTGCTCAAAGCCCAGACCTCAACCCCATAGAACATATGTGGGAAATCCTCTTCAGAAAGGTGCAGGATTCAAAACCAAGCACTTTTGACCAGCTTTGGCAGTTGCTTGAAGTAGCGTGGTCGCAGATTTCAGTTACTCAGATTCGAAATCTGATAGAATCAATGCCGCGCCGTATTAGAGCCTGCCTTCGCGTGCATGGTGGACACACTAAATATTAAAATTTTGTGTGAATTTTATGTAAATATGAATTTATTTTGTTATTCTTGTCAATCTTTGATGTTTTAGGTAATAAATATCAATCTATGGAAGTTGTTTTCAATTAAAACTGGTAAAACTGTAGTTAAAAACCACTGTAACCATGACTTTTGGCTGCTATAGTATATATATATATATATATATATATATATATATATATATATATATATATATATGTATATATATATATATATATATATATATATATATATATATATATATATATATATATATATATATATATATATATATATATATATATATATATATATATATATACTAAAATAAATACACAATTGCAGTTGTTTAGCAAAAAAATATTAATCGAGAGAAGCGAAAGTGGATGGCGTACTGCCAGTAAGATGGTATCAATATGATCTAGTTTCAATTAAATAAGTCGCAGTTAAGTGTTTAAAAAACGTTTTACCAAATTTTTTTAGGCTAACTTTTAATGTATTGTGCTTGAAGAACGTTGTTTATTATATATTAAATTAAAATACTTATTTTTAGACGAAAAATAAAACCTGTAAACAATTTCTCTCTATATTTACTTGTTCAAGTGCAAGTGAAACGAATGATAAAAAAAAAGAAGCATTCAGTAAGCTTGCAGTTTGTTTTTTTTATATATTTTTAAATAATCTGAACAAATTTGTTGTTTTTACTTAGTTGAATGATAAAATTGTTTATACAAAAGATATCTCTTCAACTTTTATGTTAACTATGTTATTTCCTTGTTAACTGTTGTCTGTCATTAATAAAGTAATTTTAAAAATACACATAATGAAATTAGACTTATCTTTAGAAATATTTGCAAAATTTTTGGTTTGGATACAAAAAACCAAGTGTAATGCTACTGGAAAGGTACAGTCTCTTATATCTAAACATCATTGCAGCTTTCTTGTCTTATTTTTTGTTTATGTGTATTTTATCTGTGTTGCTAATGATACCACCAGTTTTTATGAATTTATGTTGTTAAGCAAAGCATCCTTATGTTTCAGGCTAAAATAGAGCTTTGACTAATACTTTTTTCTAGTTTAAATGAATAACTACTCTCAAGGTGTATTAGCTGAATTATCTTTTTGTTTTGATAGTCTTTAGTCAATAACGGATTTTTAAATTATGAGCCTACAACACTTATTTTCTGCAAAATTCAATTAAAAACTCATGTTATAGAAGACAAAAAGTATCAATATCTGTTTTCAATAACTTGGTTTTCATAGCAAATCTGAGAGGTGCGAATGTTTTGCTTGACATAAGTACTACATAATAAAATACATTGTTGTACAGTCATTTTGATGATTGTAAATTTATTTAACACACTCATTTTTCTATATTTTTAGACTGTTTACCGTTTGACTCCTGTCCCAATCTAACCTAGTGGATTCAAAAAGAAGGGACATGCGTGGATTAAAAGGATCAGCCCTTTTTGAATTAATTGTTGGTAAGTATAATGTGGTATACTCAGCTAATTATGTTTCGTTTGCTTTTTTTGTATTAAATTTAAGCAATTGACTCTTTTTTATGTTTAGTCGTTTTTTAGAAGTGGTAACCAGCTAAAATTCGTAACTTGCTCGTATGAAAGGATTTCTCAATGTGAAATTGTTAATTTTATTCAACAACGCCAAGAAACAGAAAAGAAAGGGAAAAATGAAAAAATATTCTGTTGAACGACACTTTTGTTTTATTTATAAATTATTCTCCAATGTTTAAACATATAAAAGTTGTAGAAAATGCTTTCTCTTTTATATTGACATCTGAAAAAGGTTTTTTTTTCGGCATCGGAAAAAGCTTTTTGTTATACTTTTTATGAAGAGCTTATATCATTCTCCTTTTAAAAAAATAGCTTTTCATATAAGAAAAGTTTAAATACTATAGTGTATAGGATACTATAATATATTAATAAATATGGCAAAAGAGTCGTTCCGAGTCCGAGAAAAAACACTTTTTTAAATTTGCATATTCGACTTAAAAAAGGCGTCTTAAAGACGCATTTTTAATGTCTTTTCATGGTAAGATCAAAGACAAATTAGACGTCTTTTTGATATCGAAAAAAGATATCTTTTAGACTTGTATAATTGAGTAAAAAAAGACGTTTTAAGGACATCGTAAATATGACTTTGAAAGACGTCTTTTTGACGTCTTTTTTCCTACTGGGTTATCATGTTTGGGCAGAGGCAGTGAGTTTTTATGTGTATTATTGTTTACAATTTGTGAAATTTTATACAAAGCATTCAGATTGAATCAGCATGAACCACACATAAACTTGGTTCAAAAAGACCTCTTTTTTAAAGGTTTTTTAGAATTTTTGAGATATTGTTATTGGAGTAACAACATTTTAATAATTTTATTACCCCAAAGTGTGCGAAAATTTATAATGAGTTTACCTCAAGCTAATTTCATTATTAACTATTAATATTTAGTTTACTAACTGATCTGACCAAGAAAAAAATGGGTCTTTATTAGTCTATTCCACACTGAACATTTTTACACTTTTTTCTTTCAAAACAGATATTAAATGCTACAAAAAACAAAAAGCACCTTTGTATGAAAAAGATCAACAACAGAGAGCAGCAACATCATCGAGAAGATTAGTTAATAAAGTATTCCATGAAAAAGATATAATCATGGATAACGGAAAATATTTTAACTTATCAATCTCAAATATACCTGGAAACGATATATTACACAAAAAATAAATTGTTAGCCCCTGATAATGTAAAATATAAGTAAAAATAAATAAGAAAAAAAAAAATTCGAAGAAAAGGTATTGGTTTGGATTTGCATTTCTTCAAATGGATTTTGTGAACCTTACATACATAGATCAAAGAATTCAATAACATCCAATATATATGTGAAAGAATGTATGAAGAAAAGACTTATACCATTTGTTAGAGAACATCATAAAGAAAATAATTTTGTGTTTTGGCCAGATGCAACTGCTCATTTGCTAATAAAACAGAAAATTAGTTTATTGATAATCCCATAGAATTTGTACAAAAATGCACTAATCCACTAAATGTTCCGCAGGCTCGAGCAATCGAAACATTTTGGGCTATTTTAAGTCAGATGGTATACAGTGATGGTTAGAGAGCACGTAGCATATATCAACTAGTTTGAAAAATTAAGAGCAAATTAAATGAAATTAAAGAAAATGGTCCACATCATTACAAAGACTAATGATGAGTGTTAAAACAAAACTTAGATAAATCGCTGATGAAGACGTCTATTCAATATGTTAAATATACTAATAAATACTAGAATAAATGTTGTTTATTACCATAGAGCTTAATTTTTTTATCTAGCTAACAATATTTTTTTACGAAACTATAAAAAATGTTCAATGACTTATGCATAACCCGTTATATGGGTCTTTACCAAATCTACCATTTCTATATTTATCGATTTCACACCGATCATACCAATACCTATTATTTGTTTACTTTAATATTTTTACGCAAACTAATTCATTTAATCATAAAAAAATTTGCTTTAAGTAGGCACTTCGCACGATTATTATGATTATTTCTTGTTATAATTAATACAAAAGTATGCGGATAATAAAGACATTTTCAGAATGAGTTCCCAAGTTATGA
>NC_061168.1:38917991-38932991 GCF_022113875.1 Hydra vulgaris
AAGCAACCATTATTAAGATGAAGGTTGTATGAGTCAGGAAAACATGAAGGTTAACTATTAAGTTGAAGGTTGTATGAGTCAGGAAAACATGAAGATGGGAGGGAGTTCCAAAGGATTTAAGTGCAGGGAAAAAAACTAGATGAATTACAGTTTTTACAGCATGCAGGAACAGATACAGTAAACGAATGAGACTTAGCTGAATGACGATTAAAACCAGAATGAATTATAGTTGATGGAACTAGAGATGATAACTCCTTTGAGCAGTGACCATGATAGTATTTGTAGAAAAGAGAAAGAGATACAACTTTACGACTACGGGAAAGAGGCTTAAGCTTAGCAGATTATCCAGGTCCAACAACATTTACAATGCATTTTTGGACCTTGTCAAGAAGAGAAAGGGAATCGTTAGAAGAACCTGCTCAAATATGACAACAGTATTCCATACAGGGACGAATAAGAGATTTGTAGAGGTAGAGAATGGAATCAGAAGTAACGAAATGGCGAGCACGATAAAGAGAAGCAACTTTAGCAGAAGCTAATTTAGCAATTGATTGTATATATGGTTTCCATGAAAGGTCAGTAGTAAGCGATAATCCAAGTAGACGTAAAGAGGAGGACTCAGTAAGAGGATTGCCATTCATTAATATAGGAATGTTGACCATATTACGGTAGTTGTTTGCAGTAAACAACTGGGTTTTGTTAGAGTTGAAGTTCACAAGCCACTGTGAATCTATTACTGAAGTGAGATCAGATTCAAGATCAGCTGCTTGTTCTAGGCGATCAAAAAGAGAAGACTTTTTGTCAAGACAGGAGTATAAAGTTGAGTCATCATCAAAAAGAGCTACTTTAGATGAAAGGTTGTCAGAAAGATTGTTTATGTAGATAAGAAACAAAACAGGGCCCAGGATGGAACCTTGGTGAACCCCAGAAGTTACTGGAAATAAAGAAGAGTGTTGGCCTTCAAGGATGACTTTAATAAATATTATATGGTGTAGCAGAAATAAAAAACGAAATGTCTTTGTTTTACTTTTTATTTTTTGCTGCACTGTTTATGGTATAGCAGAAATAAAAAAGATAATAGGGGAAACTGGAGTTTAATGAGGGTACTTAAAGAAAAGTCATCAAAAGCTGTTAAAAATAATTAAAATCAAAAAATATTTGTTTAAAATGGCAAGAGACAACAGAAACTACGATCTGACAATTTAAAAAAAATTTTTTTTAGTTATTAAAAATTTATGAAAATAAAACCGTTTTGTCACCTGGTTGGGACAAAATGGGATATGAAATGTATCAATAACATATGTTTTAGAATTTATTCAATGTTTAGACATAAATAAAGTTCACAAATAAAGTTTGGCCATTTATCTTTTTCTTCTAAACCAGCACAAAACTAATGTGCCCAGCTGTGGCAACCACTACAAGAAACCCAACTTTCAACACCAAAAGAGTAGTTTTCCTGAAAATAGAGAACTGTCTACTTTTGAATTTTTGACGGTTTTCTTCTTTTTTAATGCAGTGTTTTTTCTATCTGCTTCAATTTTTTTTTTGATACATAATCATTTTTGTTAGTCACATTTCCAATTTTTTTCATTTTTTGAAGTATTCGGCTTGTTTTTACTAAGGGTGTCTTATAGTGAGGCTCTATCTAGAAAAGAGATCATGATTGCAATTTTTCCTCTTTGCCTTGATAGTCTTTATTGCATTGACTGCTTTGGTATTGGAACAATAAGACTTGGAGATACATTAAAGTGGTGATGTATATTGTTGCAATATACATCACCACTTTAAATGTTGTTTTATCTGGTGTAAAAGTCATTGAATTTTTAGAATTATTACTTTATCTGATGTAAAAGTAATTGAATTCATAACATAATTATTTTATCTGGTGTAAAAGTAATTAAATTCATAGGATAATAATTTTATCTGGTGCAAAAGTAATTGAATTCATAGGATAATAATTTTATCTAGTGTAAAAGTAATTGAATTCATAGGATAATTAGATTCTTTTAAAACATTTTGTATTTTTTTATTGATTCCTTCAACTTCATAGGTCCCTTGTTTTATAGTACGAATACATTCTGTGCGTGTGTTTTTTTATATCATCATAAACAATATAAGTAAATTTATTGTTTTTTTCAGTAACATTTTTCAGTAAGTTATATGTTTCTAAGTTTATTAATGCCATTTCATAATCTTTTTTTTCATCAAGTGGAATAGTTAGTATAAACCTTCTATTTATTATCAAAGTATTTCCTCCAATACATATATCCATTTATATATATAAAAGAAATTTTTTTATATCATTTTACTTTTCTTATATGAAATTGTATTATTATTCTTTTTTTACCCATACCTACATCATGACGATCGTCATCAACTATTTTAACTGTCGTTTTTGAAAGTGTTTGTGTAAATATATACATATAAATATATATAACTATATCACGGAAAAAAACACATACTGAAACTTTTTCAGTCCCTGTGTAATAAGTTCTTAAAGCTAACTAATAAAATTAAATATTTCACGACCCGGAGGTAATCCACTGTTGTAGGGTGGTAGCCCTCCTATATAAAACTTGTGTAAAGAACTGCATGAAACCTTTACTTTATCAAATTGATTACAGAATTTCTACAAGAGAAAAACTGGTTAAAACTTGATGGCAGAGCGAGTGAATCAAGTAAGCAGCTACATAAGTGGTGTGGGAATATATCAAAGATTCTCATGACTTTCGCTGATCGAATCAATCGTCTTGAACGCAACGAAAATGAAAAAGGTAAAGAAATAGCAAAACTCAAAGTAGATTTGGAATCAGCAAAAAAGGTAGTAAATACTTCAAACATCAGCAGCAATTGAGTTAAAGTAATAAAGCAAGGTGCTAAAAATGCTAAAAAACCAGCTGACCAATTAGCTGTAGCAAATGCAACTATAAGTGAGTTAAATGAAAGAGAAAGAAGAAAAAAAAATGTAATTACTTATGGAATACCTGAATCCGAAATGGAATTTTTAGCAGAAAAAAAAGCAGACGATGGCGAAAAAATCAAAGAGATTTTTAATGTAGTTGGAAAAAGCAATGTTTCCTCAGTTTATGCAAGAAGGCTTAAATCTAAAGACACAAACAAACCCGGTCCAATAATTGTTGAACTAAGTGATGCTTCATTACGAAATCCACTTCTTCTAGCAGCAAAAAATTTGAGAGAGAAAGAAGGTTACAAATCAATTTACATAAGTCCAAATTTAACTGAAGCACAAAGGAGACTTGATTACGATTTAAGAAAGAAAAGAAACGAAGCAAACAGTACACTTGCTGAAGACTCGCCCTTTCGATATGGCATTCGTGGAAATCAGATCGTCAAAATTAAAGCTCAACAGTACTAAATTAACAAAATCTTTTCAGCCACTATCTTTGAATAATCTAAATGCTTTGAAATGTATTTATTTAAATGCGACCTCTTCAGAAAATAAACTCGATGAATTTAAGCTATTAGTAGACACGTACTATCCACAAATAATAGCTGTTAGTGAAACATGGTTTAATAGCATCTCAGTTGTAAATCTAAATGGCTATAATCTGTATAGAAGAGACAGAGATGATAAGCACAGAGGAGGTGGTGTGTGTTTATATATTACTGAAAGTATTAAATCAGTAGAGCTAAGCGATGCTGTTTTTAACTTGAGTAAAATTGAACAAATTTGGGCTACAGTATACTTTGAAAACAACAAGTATTTAGTTGGTTGTATTTACAGACCTAACGATTTTGTTGATATGAACGATTTTGATTTGGTTATCAAAAAGACTAAAGACTATGTTGATAAAAAAGGATACAAAGACTTACTAATTACAGGGGATTTTAATTTCCCATCAATCGTAAGGTCAAATGGTTACATCACAAACATTAAAAAGGAAAATGGCATTGAACATAGCTTTAGTGAAACTCTTAGCAAAACATTCCTGTATCAGCATGTTAATGTTCCAACATTTCAAATATCAAATAATTCTGCTACTAACACTCTTGACCTAATCTTCACAACTCAGCCGAGAAGCATCTGCGCTATTGATCCAAGATCTGTCCTCGGTAACATAAATAAAGGTCATAAGGTCATCTTTTTCGATTTTATTATTAAAAATAAGGTTAATAACTTATCGCACACTTAAAGTTTAATAACAAAAAAGCTGACACCAATAAAATCTATGACTTTTTTACAAATGTTGATTGGGTAATGCTATTTGAAACCTTATCTGTACAAGAAATGTACAACAAACTAATTCACTTTTCAAATGTAATCAATTCATTCCAGTGCTTGATGTATCTCGAATAAAAAAACAAATTGCTCCATGGATAAAAAATGATCTTAAAACTCTAATTTAAAAAAAGCAAAATCTAAGATACCTGAACTGTGCTTGTAAATGGAAAGATCTTAATTTGTGTAAAGAGTACAAATTGACTTGCAAGTTAGTTAAAAAAGAAATTAAAATAGCTCTTCTTGCATATGAAAATGATTTAGTTAAAAGATCCAAATCGAATCCGAAACTTCTGTATAAATACCTAAACAGCCAACAACTAGTCAAAGAATCAATCAGAGCCTTAAAAACAACTAATGGTAATCTAACTCAGGAACCTAAAGAGATAATCTTCTCAATAAATGTTTCCAAGATGTTTTCGTAAATGAAAAGGAAGGGGATCTTCCACATTTTACAGTTGAATTTAATGAAAATCACTCAAAGTTTGTTGATCTCATCCAAATGATATCAGCTACGAAATGATATTAGATAAATTAAAAAATCTTAATCAAAATAAAGCATGTGGTCCTGATAATATGCATCCATTTCTGCTCAAAAACTGTGCTGAAGCATTTGCAACTCCTCTAACATTAATTTTTAGGGCATCTTTAACTAATAGTCAACTTCTAGTTCAATTTAAATCAGCAAACGTAACGCCCCTATTTTTAAAAAGGTGATAAGACTCTTCCCTGCAATTATCGTCCAGTTTCATTGACTTCTGTTCCATGTAGAATTATAGAAAGTATTATTAGAGCTAAAATGGAAGAGTACCTGTATAAAAATAATCTGCTAACAAAAGAGCAACATGGTTTCGTTAGAAACAAACCTTGTACCACTAATCTTTTAGAAAGCATTGACTACATTTCATCAAGCTTAGATGTTGGTATTCCAGTTGATGTAGTTTTGTTAGATTTTGCTAAAGCCTTTGATACAGTTCCGCACAGGAGACTGTTAGCCAAACTAAAAGCATACGGCTTTGATGGTCTGCTACTTAAATGGATTGCAGCTTTCTTAGAAAACAGAAGACAAAGAGTTGTTCAAGGTGATATCATTTCTGACTGGGTTAAGATTTTTAGTGGTGTACCACAAGGTTCGGTAATTGCAGCACTTTTGTTTGTTTTATACATTAACGACCTTCCAAACGAATTGCTTAATGTAACCAAACTATATGCTGATGATACAAAACTGCTGTCTCAATTATCATCAGAGCTATGCGCTACTAATCTTCAAAGGGATCTAGATACTGTCCACAAATGGTCTCAAACTTGGCTTCTTCTGTTTAACATATCAAAATGTGTAGTTATGCATTATGGCCACAATAACAAAAACTATTTATATAATTTAAACAGTATTCAATTAACGGAGTCAGATACAGAAAGAGATCTGGGAGTACTTTTTAATACAAACCTAAAATGGAAAAATCAAGTGATTAATGCTTCTAACAAAGCAAATCAAATGCTTGGTTGTATCAAAAAATCATTTGTTTGTTTCGATTATAAGTTACTTCGTATGCTTTATATTACTTTTGTTCGTCCATTACTGGAGTTTGCAGTTCCGGTATGGTCTCTATTTCTTAAATCAGATTGTGACTATATCGAAAGAATCCAGCACAAAGCTACTAAACTAGTATCATCAATTAAAAATCTTTCCTATACAAATAGAATCGAAGAGTTAAACTAAACTACACTAGTGAAAGGAGACAAAGAGGAGATCTAATACAAATGTATAAAATTATGAATAATATTGATAAACTAGAAAAAGGCATTCGTTTTCCAATAGTTAACAATCGTACACGAGGTCACTGCTTTAAAATTTCTAAGGAAATTACCAAACATAAGCACAGAGAAAACTTCTTCCTTAATCGAGTAGCGAATTTATGGAACTCTCTGCCAGAAGAAATTGTTAAATCGCTTTCAATCAATAACTTTAAAGCAGCGATTGATTGCTGGATGAGCAGCAAGCGATCATTTTGGCTGTCAAAGTGTGCCTGATAACACACTCGCTGGCTCTGCCAGTTACAGCGTTTACTACTAACTAACTAACTAACTATATATATATATATAAATATATATATATACATATATATATAAATATATATATATATATATATATATATATATATATATATGTATATATATATATATATATATACATATATATATATATAAATATATATATATATACATATATATATAAATATATATATATATATATATACATATATATATTTAAATATATATATATATATATATATATATATATATATATATATATATATATATATATATATATATATATATATATATATATATATATATATATATATGTATATATATTGAATATAGAGAGTCTAGCAGCAGCTTACAACAGTTAATATTAAAATATTATCTTTCATTCTAGAAAAAAAATTGATTATTAATATAAGTAAACATTTCAGAAAAAGATAAAATTAAAAAAAATAAAATTCTTCTACGTGAACGTAGAAGAGTTTTTTTTTTTGTAATTTTATCTTTTTCTGAAATTTTATTTAAAAAAAAGGATTTGAAAACAATAGGCAACCCAGCCGGCACAACTCAGGAAATAGTTATGCGTGGTTTCTTTTGCGTTTTTATAACCTTCTAAAACAAAAAGAATAATACGTATCAAAAATGGTTTTTATTCCGTGAAATTAACTATTACTATTTACCATAAATACCAGTTAAAGTATTAATGGTTTCACCGTTACGGAAACGTAGTATTATATTGTAATAACTTACCTTAAGGAATGTGAAACCACTGATAAAAACATGCGACATTTAAATTTGACTTTAAAACCTCAAATAACTCGTTTTAAACTCTAGTAAAACTGCCCGTAATATACACGTGCTTTTGGTTTACGCCTGGTTCGTGAAAAACACGTGCCTATATAGCTTTTATTTCTGAAAAAGAAACTAGATGTGCCGGTAGGGAAAACACACCAAAGTAATTATTTCTGAAACTACATTTTATTACTTTTGAGATGTTTTTTATTTATTTAAATCATTGCATTATGTACTAGAGGTTACTTTTTTCAATATCTTCCTTTTAATAAACAGTTTAACACATATTTAATGGCCAAAAATTAGAAAATGTATCTCGTTGTCAATATGAATCTTTTTACATTCGGTATCCGTAGCCATTTTTGAAACTCTTAAAATATGCAAATTTAACTGCGATTGCGTATAATAACTTATTTAGTTTGTCTGAACGACTACGGTTTCAATAATAATAAAAAAAGGCTAACTATTTTACTTAGTAACAATGTATGTGGTACTTGATTAAAAAACATGACTTTTATTAAAAAAAACACGACTATTTACTTGTAACTTTATTAATTCTTTAACCGCTTTTTAATACAGTTACGCATTTTACAGTACCGGTCTAAATTAATAGATTTAACAATTTTTGGATTTTTGTATTACTATTTGAAATATTGTTAATTTACCGAAATGAATTATTTACTAAAGCTAATTAAAATAATTTTTTGAAGATTACTTAGTAAATTTGGTACATAAAAAGTCTAATAGAAAAAGTTTATATATTTGATTTACCGAGCACCCATGAAATTCTCTTTCACATTAAAAAAAATAAAAATTACGTCCCTTCGTTACTTAGAAAAAAAAGGCGTCAGTAAAATTATATTTTATCAACAGAATAACAAAACCTAATAAATCAAACAACTCGATTTACTTTTATTCCTGAAACATGTTTTGATATTTTTCTTTGTTAGCTTTGTAGACGGATGGTGAATACCTAAAATTTTAGTTTGTATTTCACAAATATGATTACAAATTTCCAAAGCTTTGTCGTATTTTTCCAATTCGCTTAAACAGCTTGCGATATTATGTTTTGTTTTAATTGTAGACGGATGATTAATGCCTAAAATTTCAGTTTTTATTTTTTCAACAGAATAATTAATTTTTAAAGCTTTGTCAAGTTTTCCATTTTGTACAAGCATAATGCGATATTGTGTTTAGTATTAATTGAAGACAAATCCTTATTACCGAAAATTTCAGTTTGTATTTTATCAAGAGAATAATAAATATATAAAGCTTCGTTATATTTTCCTATTCCATACAAACAGGCTGCAATATTGTTTTTAGTTGTCATGGTAGATGTATGGGTTATCCCTAAAATTTCAGTTTCTCTTTTATCAAAGGAATAGAAAATTTCTAAAGCTTCGTTATATTTTCCCATAGCGTACACACAGCTTGCGATATTATTTTTTGTTCTCATTGTATCTGGATGTTCGAAACCTAAAATTTTAGTACGTATATTATAAACAGAGTAATGAATTTCTAAAGCTTCGTTATATTTTCCCATATTGTTCAAACAAAGTGCAATATTATTTTTTGTTGCCATTGTATCTCGATGGTCGATACCTAAAATTTCAGTCCCTGTTTTATCAACGGAATTGAAAATTTTTAAAGCTTTTTTATATTCTCCCATAGCATACAAACAGATTGCGATATTATTTTTTGTTGCCATTGTATCTGTATGGTTGTTACCTAAATTTTTAGTTCGCACTATATTAACAGATTTATTAATTTCTAAAGCTTCATTATATTTTCCCATTTTGTACAAGCAGTGTGCAATACTATACTTTGTATCTAGCGTGTGTTTATTTTCTTCACCATAAGTTTTTGTATTAAAACTTTGAACAGCTTTTAATATATCGATTGCTTCATTAAATAAACCTTTACGTAATAATAATTTATTAATAACAGTTGTCATTTGGTGAAAGGTTTTTGACATTATCTCTTGATTAATACAAAACATATAAAGAAAATGAAAAACAAAATAGTTTCCGTAATCCACGTGATCGATTACATTAATTAACTCAAATTTAAAATAA
The DNA here is from genome assembly GCF_022113875.1 of Hydra vulgaris. Classification (NCBI taxonomy): domain Eukaryota; kingdom Metazoa; phylum Cnidaria; class Hydrozoa; order Anthoathecata; family Hydridae; genus Hydra; species Hydra vulgaris. The sequence continues at coordinate 38,927,145 of NC_061168.1, forward strand.
CTTATGATTAAATCAAGATACGTATTTGTACTTGAACTTCTACTTTGAAAATATCTACACGTCATTAGTGTCAGTTCGTGTATGGAATATTTTTTGTTATCAAAACAGTTTAATAAAGAATAACTTATTAGTAATCCAATGGCTTCATCTATTAAATGTTTATCGTTTACTTCCATGTGATTTGAAATTTTGATTATCAATTCTTTACTGATATTTTGAACATCGCAATGCGATAAACAGTTCAGTATTTGAAATAAAAAACTATTAGTTTTTTGCAATTTGAATAATACTAAATTGATTGCTTTTATTGCAGACTTTGGTTCGTCATCAGTTTGAAAAATACTAGTGTCTAATATTTCTAAGGGTTTTAATCTATAACGATCTATATATTTTTCTATTGAAATTTTATGTATATTTATATATTTTATAGCCTGAGTTATAGCGAACGGATGATAACCAAGTTCTTTAATTAAGTTTTTTATGTTTTCACCGGTACATTTTATTACAATATTATTTTTTATATAAGCGAATGCTTCTTCAAAAGAAAACACATCGATAAGCATTGCATTTACATTACAAGACCACGTTCTCCATTGCGATGTAATCAAGTTAAAAGAATTAAAATTTTTTGATATGTACGTGTTCAAAGTTTTAACACTTTCGTCGTCGACATTGTCAAAAACATACAAAGTCTTTTCATTTTTATAATAGTTATGAACTTTTTCAACAATCACTTCTATTTTAAAATATTCGCCTTTCGAATCCTGAATAATAAGTTCTAATAACTGACAATGGTTTATCATTGAAATCTGTAACTTTCCGAATGCTGCGTCTACCCAAACAAAGTTTTTATAGAAGTTATGATACACTTTACAATATCTTCTGGCAATTTTTGTCTTTCCGACACCTGACATTCCATATAATACAACAGTCGACTTCTTTGTATCTTTTAAAAAATAGCGCTGAATTTCTTGGACTAATTCTTCGCGCAGAACATCTAATAGAATAATGAAAACTCATTTTATTGTCTCTTTTAAAGTAAATATTTTTTTTCTAGTACAAATTTAAACTATTTAAATGCAAAGCGTTATGTTTTAGTCTTTAAATTAAAAACTATCAAGTTTAAAAATGAGTATAAAATTATATTTACTTCAATTGAAAATATTTACAATACAATGTTTGATGTAATATTATAACAACACCTGCCATTACATAGAATACTTTAATACTTTAAAAGTGAATCTTGTGAACAATAACAATGAATTTCACGAAGTAATTTTTTGCGTTAAAAACCTAAAAATAAACGTTCAGTTACTTTTATGAAAACACATTATCTCAATCAAAATAAAGATTTTTCTAATAAAAAATTTAAACTTAAACTTCTTAAAATGTGAAAGTTTATGTTCTAGAGACTGTAAAGCTATAATTTTTTACTAATTGCAATATATAAAAAAGTTGAGCAGCCGTTGCGCAGTGGTAGCACACTTGCTTCAGAAATGTAAGATCCGTGGCTCAAACCCCACCTCTGGGCAAGTTTTGCGACATCGGTTGGGAAGGAGGCGTGAACTTCCTATTAAATGCTCTTCCGCGGTGCTCTGTGATAAGACCGTAAGGACTTTTTGGGGCATCATAATCACCTTAAAAAATATATATCTATATATATATATTTTTATATATATATTATATATTTTTATATATATATATATATGATATATATATATATATATATATATATATATATATATATATATATATATATATATATATATATATATATATATATATATATATATATATATATATATATACATATATATATATATATAAAAATATATAATATATATATAAAAATATATATATATAGATATATATTTTTTAAGTTGATTATGATGCCCCAAAAAGTCCTTACGGTCTTATCACAGAGCACCGTGGAAGAGCATTTAATAGGAAGTTCACGCCTCCTTCCCAACCGATGTCGCAAAACTTGCCCAGAGGTGGGGTTTGAGCCACGGATCTTACATTTCTGAAGCAAGTGTGCTACCACTGCGCAACGGATACATACATATATATATATATATATATATATATATATATATATATATATATATATATATATATATATATATATATATATATATATATATATATATATATATATATATATATATATATGTATATATATATATATATATATATATATATATATATATATATATATATATATATATATATATATATATATATATATATATATATATATATATATATATATATATATATATATATATATATATATATATATATATATGTATGTATATATATATATATATACACTTTATTTCATATTTTTTTTTATAAAGTTTAAAATAAGACTAATCAGAAATGAGATTTCTAATAATTATATTTGGTTTAAAAACATTTTTTTGGTCTTTTACAATATATTAAAAAAAACTTTATGTTGACATTTACTAACTTAATTAAAAAGAACAAACAAATTTATATGATGTAGACATAACCCAGCAAACATTAAGTCTATAAAAGACGTATTTTAGTAATAGTAATACAAACTGCTGTAACGACGATTGTCGCGGAGTATAAAGTTTAAAATTTATACTTTAACAGCCGTTAACAAATATTTATCTAGTCTAGCTTTAAAAGAATTTACTGTCATTGCAGAAACCACTTTTTCAGGTAAAGCATTCCAATGAGGTATCACTCTGTTCGTAAAAAAATTATGTCTCGGTGTTGTTTTTGCAAATTCTCTTTCAAATTTCATTGGATGACCTCGAAGTCTCTGGGAACAAGCTTTATTAGGCTCTTTATACCATAGTATCTTGTCAATCCCAGTTGTTAATTTAAAGAAAGCAATGAGATCTCCTCTTATACGTCTTGTTTCCAGAGTTGTGCGGCCCAAATTTGTCAATCTTTCCGTATAACTTAGATGTTTTAGTTCAGGGGGTAGCATTGTTGCTCGTCTTTGAATTTTTTCTAGATCATTGATATTGTTTTTATTACTTGGACTCCACACTGGAGCTGCGAATTCCAAGTGTGGTCTAACCAACGATGTGTATAGTTGCCTTACCATTTCAGTGTTAAGATAAGTAAAGCTTTTTCTTATTAAACATTCTTTGTGCTCTACTTGTAGCTACTTGAACCTGATGATTCCATTTCATATTGTATGAAACTATTACACCCAAGTCTAGTTCTTTTGTTGTTGTTTTTAGAAGAAAACTTTGATTGTTGTGCTTTATAGTGTAGTTATAGTTAATATTTTTTCTTCCAATGTGCATAACACTGCATTTATTTATGTTAAAGTCCATTAACCATACATTTGACCATTCAGTTAACAAATCAATGTCATTTTGCATATTAGTTAGATCATTATGTTCTTTTATAACAGATATGATTTTAGTATCATTTAGATATAAAAAAAACGTCAAACACGTCTAAAACACATATTTAAGACGTCATTCTTTTAGTTTAAATGTTTGCTGGAAAGGAAAAATTTTTCTCCGTTGATTTTAATTTTTTTTTTAAATTGATAAATTGCTTACCCGAACTACAACCCTCCATCGAATGATCTACATTTTACTGTTTTTGTTTAGACACATGACCCACGCAGTTTTATATTAAAACTGAGAAAATAATTATTTATAAAAAGAACGTGTTTAATAGGTAATTTGTTTTAGGAAACAGTTTTTAACAAATTTTCTAGTTTGACAAAGCAAGTTTTATCTGCTTCCTGTTGTGGTCTTCTTCTGGTAATATTTTGAATTTTTATAAATGTGAGTAAGAACGCATCTTGACATTTTTTGGATATATATTTATTAGAGTTCTTAATAAACTTGTTTATTTCCTCACTAATTATTTTAAAACAAAGTCAAATACAATTTGACAACAGTCTGCAGCTACAAAGTGGCTCAATAAATTGTGTATCTTTTTTTCTATTTTTTAAACTAACAATATTCTTTCTTTTACTTGATTTTTCTGTAACCACAGTACTATAATTACAAGCCATTTTGTTCTCTGTTTACTTTTTTCGGCTATTCTTTATCCAGCCAATACTTGCGGTTTTTAGGAATCACATGGTTTTGTAAAATATAAAAACTATGGAATACGCAGTTTGTTTCAAGTGCAAAACAGGACATTACCAATTATTCTATTTCGTTATGATTTATTTTATTCTCTTTTTGAAAGACTGTTTATTCACAAAGACGGTTTATTCACTTTTTAATTAAATTAAAATATGCTTGTTTAAAAAATAATAAAAACTCAAAAATTTCAAAAAGGGGACATTGCCTTGATGGAAAGCGATGCTAAAGCTCTCGCTTCCACCAAGGCTTTATATATATATATATAGAGTCATGGTGGGAAGCGAGAGCTTTAGCTCTTGCTTTCTGACAAATGGTTTACAGGAGCAGCTTATAGCTCTTGCAAAGACATATTTTTTTAATAAATATAAATCACTTACATTTTTTTTCTATTATAAGATATTGACTTTAAAAGTTAAAAAATCGTGTGCAAATTAAATCAAATAACAAGTAAATTTAAAAACGAATTAAAAAACCCAATGCTTTTGTATTAAAACACTAACTTTGAAATTAATTTTTTCTGATAATACTGTTTTATTACATTAACATTCAGTTGTATGCGTGTAAAAAAAAAAAGTTTAAGAAGATCCGGGTTTCGATCCGCAGACATTCCGTTTACGAAGTCAACGCCTTATCTAATATGCAAAACACTCGTATAAAAATAAAAACAGTTAATAAAATTATTTTAAAAATTATTTTGATTTTTTTTCATACAAAAAACAAAGTTAATTAAATTTAACTAAATTATTTCACTTATCACAAAACTAATTATTTAATATTGTATTGTCATCAAGCAAGAGTATGTATGCTTAATTTGAAGAAAATCTATATTGAGGAAGTAACTCAAAAATTGATTGAAAGACTTGATAATCACATACAAACAGAGAAAACGAGTTAATAAAAGCATGGGTAAAAAAGACAAAGGTCGAGTCTCAGATTGACTTTTTCGATTACGAAATGCGTTTCCCAATCAGCAGTACAATATTGGGCCAGAGTTGGCGAGCCAGGTCCGGCAAACACATGTGATCCAGTTAAAAGCTTTAGCTGGTGAACAAGAACTGGCTACCCATTGCCGGACCATAAGTGTATAATTAATGACTCGCCAAAGGTACAAAAATGCTGGCGCAATATGTTTTTAAGGTAGATGCAAATTTTACGTAGAGAAAAATATATTTATTTTTTCATTCAAGTATATAATTTCATTATATCACATCCTGTATATTTAGTAAGCTTGGTTTTAGTTATAAGCTATTGGACCAAAATCAAAAAAAATGCGATAAGCTAAAACTATTTTAACTCTTATTTATTTATTTATTTATTTGTCCGAAACTAATCAAGGGGAAATGGTTATTAATGAAGCCTATAACTATGATTACATAGGTAAAACTGGGTTTTATTTGCCTCAGCCTATTGACGCTTTACCCAAAACAGTCGTTTTAAGCAATTGCAAAAAAACATGGATTAAACACTTCAGATAATGAACCTTCCAATACCGCTGCTCTGGATAATAACCTCAATATTTCTTATCAAATTGAAAATAAAATTAGTGAATTTGAAGCTTCATCTGATAACGATTCAGATAAAAGTGATAAGAGTATTGTAATAGATGAACTAGAGGGTGATTTAGCATTTTGATCTTCTCAGCATAATATCTCACAAGAATTCACTGATTTAATTTGCTGATCTATGACCAGAGCTGCTTAAATGTTAATGCATTCTAAAATTTTATTTAAATTTATGTTTTTAAATTTATGTA
>NC_061168.1:38935491-38943272 GCF_022113875.1 Hydra vulgaris
AAAAAGGTAAATACTGAACTAATATCATATAGAATTTTCAAGAGATCGAAAACATGTTCAGACGATTTTCCTGAAAGAACATTATCGTTTAAAAATTGATATTTTTCGTTTAACTTGGGCTACAATGTTCAAAGACTGATATTATTAAATGTAAATAAAATACAGCTTTTTCAAAAAATGATCCATTAAATTATGTTGAATTTAATGCTAAGCGTTGTTTTTTAATAGAGCATCAAGAATTAAAAAAGGAAATTAATAACTTTAAAAAAGAACTTCAAAATAAAAAAATAAAGATTTATTTGAAAAATTAACTTCAACCACATCAGTTATTACTATGAAAACAGACAAACTTGTATATAAACATAATCCAAACAAATCGTGTTATTGCAATTTACTTGTATACAAATATTTATTTTAAAAACAATAGATCTTGCGACTTTTATACTGGCCTAACATCTGTCATTGTGTTTCATCAGTTAGTGCAGTATCACCATTAATCAAAAGAGATAAAGTGATATTAAAGAAACATTTACTTCTGTTTTTTGAAATTTAAAAAAATCCTTAACTACTTGGACCAAAATAAATGTAATGCAGCAACGATGAATTTTTAATGATGCTAATACTTGGATTATTGACAGCTGATTTTGCTGACAGTTTTAATATATTTTTAGGATTAGTGAATGCAATATTTTCTTTATTGTTGAAAGCTTCTAGCTCACTTTTAAACTACATAGTTTTTGTTCCAAGTAAAGATGTTATAAGACAGGCAATGCAAAACAGATTTTAGAAATTAAATTATTCAGACTAACACTAAATTTCAGATATAACAGAATTTATTATGGAAACACCTTAAAAATGTGACTTACAGAAACTAACAGGGAATGAATACAAACATTACAACAATATAAAAACATTAGTACCCGTAGATCCAAATTCATCAATAATTTCTTTAAAAAATTTCTAAAGCTTACAGAAGCTAAATTTTGGATAAAAAAATTACATATCACAACATTTATTTAGATTGTATTACAAAATACTCTTGTATAATGTATGATTAAAGCTTTAATATTAATTTTTAAATACAAATGAAGTGATTTTAATTAAATCCATTTTTATCAGTCACTTTAAAAATATGATGAGTATTTGTATAAAGATAATTAAAATTTCAAACAATAATATTAGCTTTACTTGTTGTTTTTTTTTAGGTGAATCAATTGTAATTGATGGAATATCTTTAAAATGCTGAGGTAATCAAAATAATTTTTAATTATTCAGAAATTTTAAGGATTAAATTATTTAGCAAAAAAATTGTTTGATAATAAGTTCAATTTAAATTAAAAAAAAAAAATTAATATTAGTTTTCGAACAATTAATATCAGTTCTCTTATCTATTAAAATTTAGAATATTTTCCAACAATTTTGTGACCTCCATGAATATAAAGGGGAAAGGTGGAAATATGCTTTAAGTGCACTAATTTATACGGTGTAGTGAAAGGTATACCTTTATAAGATATGTAAAACTTTTTTATTCTCATTTTTTATATATTCAAAAATTTCTCCTTGTGTTTTTTTTTTTTTTTTTTTTTTTTTTTTTTCTAATTCTTTTTTATTAACAGTTTCTTCTATTAAATACAATGGAGCGACTGAAACTTTAATTGATGGCATTTTGTATAACTTCTAAAAATGCTCTTCATTTCGAAAAGGTGGCGGAAAAGAAAAAAATTTAGGTTGATTGATATAAATTTATATTTATAAAAATCGATCGAAAATTTCTTTATTGAAATATTTACATATATTTCAATAAAGAAATATTTTCTTTTTGTCTGCTAATATTTTTTTTTTCAGTGTTAATTCAACATTACAAATTAAAACTCAATAATGAAAAAAGACTAGAATTGAGTTGATGTTTTAAGTAAAATAAGAAAAGCCCAAAAAGTAACTGATGTAATATTTTTATTTTTTGATAAAAAAAAAAATTCTAATAATGTTTAAAATTGGTATTAATATTAATGTTTATTAGATGAAGATAAGTAAAAAAATAAGTTACAAGTTATTTTTTGGTCTTGAAAATTGTTTGAATGATAATTTATTATTTATCAAAATATTTTCTTTTTTAATTTTTGTTGTTTTTATATTTTAATTAAAAGTAGATATTATTGTGTCATATATTATAATATACCTTATATTATACTATTATATTTTATATTAATAATGAGTATTTTTGTTTTTTTGTATTTCTATTTTTTTTCAATATTCCATAATTATCTTATGTAGATGTTTATGTTTTAGCAACCTAGTATTCTTACATTATTTGTCTTTGTTATTGAGCCTTAAGTTATTTGAACATAATATATTCAGAACTCTGCTGAATAATAAAGTAATAAATAAATTAATAAAAATGAGTTTAAAATATAATAAATTTATAAAATAAAGAAAATCTTATCATTGCTTATAATGTCTACTAATATTATTGTTTAGCAAGTATCATGGTTAAAATAAAATGTTCAAATTTAGCTAGTTTAATTAGGCCTGTTAGTACACTTATATTATGGCTTCTTCATTTTATATTAGTTTATGTAATTTTTTCAAAATCGAATATGCGGAAAGGAGCTGTTTGGAATGAAGATTTACAAGAAGAAGTAATTTCATCTAATTGGATTAGTGATAAAACTGTTTGTCGGCTTCCAGGTACCAAAGCATTGACTGCACTAACATGCAGAGAAGAATTGGCTTAAGTTTATACAAATAAAAACTAAATTCTCTTTAGGTATTACATCTATATATTACAATTATTATTTTTTAAATAACGTGGTAAGAAAAGTTATTTTGTTGATACAAAATATATAACTATTTGTATAACTATTTCAATTCTAAAAGTTAGCAAACAGTATTGTGAAAATTTTAAATTCACAACTACAAAAGAAAAATGTTATAATGAGATTGTTGACAAGTGGATGCAAGATTTGCACACAAGTGGAAACTTGGATGCAAATTTTCCACTTGTGTGGTTTGGATGGTTCTCCACAATATAATATATCTCCACAAGCATAATATTAGATTTACTTCATGTTTTTTTAAAGATAAATCAATTACAATTAATTGGTGGAGTTACCTCATTTATAATCAGGGTGTCTGCAGCTCCTCTAAAATCCTCTAAAGTCCTCTTTTTTTAAAACCACTTCTAAAATCCTCTATTATCCTCTAAAGAGGTAAAAATTTGATCAAAGCTCCTCATTAATTCTTCCTTTTTTAATTTTGGATGGATGTATAATGTTCAAAATACCCATTCTTGGTCTGCAAAACTCGTTAACGCCTTAAAGTGCATGAAATTGTAAAATATTGCTTTAGAAAATGCATGCTATTTAACATAACAAATGACATTATTTGATCCCTGTCCAAGCATATATATATATATATTATTATTATTAATATATATAATATAGTATATATATATATATATATATATATATATATATATATATATTATATATATATATATATATATATATATATATATATATATATATAATAAGTCAAATTAATAAAAATTGATGTGAAAATTTGGACATTTTTGTATAGAGGGCGTTAAGTGCAACTATATACGCCCTCTATACTAAATTATTATATATTTATACATTTATATACATACATATATATATATATATATATATATATATATATATATATATATATATATATATATATATATATATATGAATATATATATATATATATATATATATATATATTTATATATATATATATATATATATATATATATATATAAATATATATATATATTTCTATGTATATATATATATATATGCATATATATATATATATGCATATATATATATATATGTATATATATATATATATATGTTATATATATATATATATATATATACATATATATATATATATATATATATATATATATATATATATGAATATATGTATTAACTCTTCTTATATATATGTAATAACTCTTCTTGTATATATGTAATAACTATTCTTCTATTTACAAAGAGGCCCTTATAAAGTCTGGTCATATCAGCAATATCCAATATCGTCCTAATTTAAATTTACAAAAAACTAATCATCATACTAATAAACGCAAACGAAGCATTATATGGTTTAATCCCCCTTTTAGTAAGAATGTTGTCACCAAATTAGGAAACCTTTTCTTGAATTTAATTGACTTACATTCAGTGATATTTTCGTACACGAGAACGAAAACGAGAACGAAAAAAAAAGCCTTTTGTTTACGAAAACGAAAACTAAAACGAAATTTTTTTTAAGAACGAGAATAGTATAAAAACGATAATTTTAAATTTTCGAACGGAATAAAAACTGAATCGAAAATTATTTTAAAACAAAATATTTTTGTTCTAGATTTGAAACGAGTTGAATTATTTGATATATATAATTATTATATTACAATACATTATAATGATATATTATTCGAACTTAATTGAATTTTATTCAATTAAGTTCGAATAAGTTTAGTTATGATATAGTTCGAATATATTTATTCGAATCTATTTTTTCGAACTAAAAAAAATCAAACTGTAAGACCAACACAACTACGCGATGAGTTTTAGTAAACTTTTTGCTGGTAGGAAGAGGAATAGTTTAGTATGGAAATGGTTTAAATACGATGCGTCATCCGACAAATCAGTATGTTTAGTTTTACTTGATGGTGAAAAAGTATGCAATACAAAGTTGTGTGGAAAGAACCCAACAAATCTTAAAGTTAGTTTATCTGTTAGAGGATATGTTTTAATTTTGAAACAAACGACTCATTTTTATCATTTTAGAGTAATCATTCAATAACCTATACGAACTTATTTATACATTAATTGATAAACAGATAGATAAATAAACATATTAATATACAAACAAAAAATTATATAAATATGTTTATTTTTTTCTAGCTACATTTAGCAAGAAACCATAAATCTGTACACGTTGAGCTGGAAGAGTCGGAATTAAAGAAATTAAGTGAAAAAAAGCAAACAGGGATAAAGAGAAAAGCAGTGGATGAAAATGGACCCACTCTTTTAAAATCGTCTTCAAATCAGAACCAGACCTTGATTCAATGCATTAACCGTAGGAATACCGCATGGCCTATTAATTCACACGAGCATAAAATTCGACTAAACTCTCTTATTCAAATGATAATTGCAACATGTAATCCAGTGACATTGGTGGATAATGCGAGTTTTAGAAAGTTAGTTAATACCTTGGATTATAAATTTTCATTGCCTGCTTCTGCCAAAATTACTAGCCTACTTAATGAAGAATTTACTGTTTTAACGAGAAAACTTCGTGACTTCATATCTGAAGGCAGGCGCTTCACAATATGCCTTGATGGCTGGACTAAAAAAGGTCTTACTGCGTCCTTTTTAGGAATTTCGTTTTGTTTTTTTCACTTCAAATCCGAAAAACCAATACATGCTCTGCTTTATTTGTATCTTGTGAAACATCCACATACAGGTGAACAAATTGCTAATTGTTTTGAAAAATGCCTAAAATATTGGAACATTTCCAGAGTAAAAATATTGCTTGTTATTTCGGACAATGGAGCAAACATGGTCAAAGGCATAAAGTTGTCGAGAACGAAAGCTCAAGCTGGACGTGATATACTTATTGAATTAGAAAGTGAGGTTAATGAAGAGCAGATAACTGATCTGGAAGACGATGAGAATATGACAAATAGTGAAGAGTGGGAACATGTTGACTTGATAGTTGATGTAATAGAAAACGTAGCATTTAGAAGATTGGGATGCATTGCACATGTTATACAGCTAGTTGTAAAACTTGCATATGATGGTAAATGTCATGGCTTATTTTTAAAGGTACGTGGATTAGTGGGAAAAGTTCGCAAATCTTCTGTTGCATTGGAAAAAATTATCAACAAATGTAGTAAGACTGTGATCAGCGACTGTTCTACAAGATGGAACAGCACTTACTTTATGGTTCGGAGATTTCTGGAAATAAAGACATCTATCAACGAAGTGCTTGGAGACCTTAACATTGATTCACTTGCCAATAGCGAATGGATAATGCTTCAGGATTTTGTCAATCTTTTAGAACCTTTTGCCAATGAAACTGATATTATTCAGACGGATGCACTTTCACTATCCAGTGTTATACCTTCAATACTTAATTTAGAATGTCACCTTGAGCAATTTGGAGATGCCAAAGATGTAGCAGTTAAAATGCTTAAAGATCTACGCCGTCGTTTTGCCGTTCTTTTGCAGCCAAACGATCCTAATTTTAATCCACTGCCATGTGCCGCATGTTTACTTGACCCCACATGTGCAATAGCTCTTTTAGGTAATGAGCATGAACAAATCAGAAAGTGTGCAAAGAAATACATTTTGTCAGAGGCTAAAAAATCGGTGCAACATTATTTACCTTTAGCAAGTGCATCTACTCTTTCTGTTGAGATTGCTCCAGAAACAAATGGATTAACAAAATGGAAATTTTTAGCGGCAAAACAGCGAGTAGAAAAAATAAAGCTTATTCTAGGTAATGAAGCACAAAATGAACTCAACAAATATTTTATTGAAATAAGGAACAGCTCTATGTGCCAAAATGCTTTAAATTTCTGGAAGATGAGACGTGCTGTTTACCTACATATTGCACCATTAGCTGAAAACCTCATTGCAGCTCCTGCAACTCAAGCATATGTTGAAAGACTTTTTTCAATCTGTGGCTTGCTCACAAAGGGAAGGAAAAATCGAATGTCAGCGTCATTGGAAATGCGAGTTTTCTTAAAACTAAATTCTCATCTAGTCTAGATGATAATCATATAATCACTAGGCCCTTTATTTGTAAAATATATGAGTAATTATTAAAGTCTATACAATAACTATTCATTAGTTTTTATTGTTACCAAATTTGAGGAGTTTTTTTTATACCTAATAATTGAAATATTTTTAAGTTTTAGAGCAATAAGGACAGGTTGTTGTTGTGTTTTTTATTTAGGGCGGTGGGCGGGGCTCTAAACTTCTAGCCATGGGACTGGGTGTATTACATTTAATTAAGTTCTCATTTTTTTGTTTGTTTATAGAACTAAGACTTACTTCTTTTAATTATATATGCCTATATTATTTATAAATTATACTAAATTATAATTAGATGAGATAAAAAATTTATACGACAAACGAAAATTGAACTAAATAAAAACTAAAACTAAAATTATTTTAAGATGAACTGAATAAAAACTAGAACTAAATTTATTTACTGAACTGAATAAGAACTAGAACTAAAAACTTTGCCTCTAAACTGAATAAAAACTAAAACTAAAATTATTTTCCGAACAAAAAGATCACTGCTTACATTTCCCAGCACACCACAGGCTACACAAGATTTATAACAGAAACACCGTCAAAATAAGCTACAGCTGCATGCCAATAATTAGCACTATTATTAAGTCTCACAATCAACACATTTTGCGTAACCAAAATACCGAAAACATTAGAAAATGCAACTGTATAGACAGAACTGCGTGTCCTTTAGAAAATCAATGTCTAACTAAAAATATTGTTTACAAAGCTACCGTAACACCAGCGAACGTCAACCACGCTAAGAAATCTTATATTGTTATTAGCGAAAACTCCTTCAAGATCAGGTTTGCAAACCACATAAAATCATTCAACTTGGTCACGTATAAAAATGACACTGAACTTTCTAAAGAGATCTCGAAACTTAAGAAAGCAGGCATTAAACCAATAATCAAGTGGAGTATTGTAAAAAAATGTCAACCCTAT
>NC_061168.1:38944272-38975173 GCF_022113875.1 Hydra vulgaris
ATTTTTTTTTTTTTTTTGTAGTTTATACATTTTGTTTATTTCATTACATGAGTTTAAAATTGTGTTAAATTTATTATTATTTATGTTACATTATTATTTATATATGTTATGCTTAATTATAAAGCTGTTGTTACTTACTTAATTTTTAATAAATTTAAGAAAGTATCTAATTTTAGTTTTCTGGTAATTAAAGGTAATGGCTCACTGCTATCATTTGCTTGGTTCACTCCTACCCATGCATGGGTAGGAGTGAACCAGTAGCAACACCTGCGTTATTGTTCAAGTTATCAAAAATCTGAAGATATTTTTGATATTTCATGTATTACTGTTTAAAACCTGATACCTTAGGCTACCTTAGGCTCCTTATCCTATACTTTTTCCACTTTTGATTTCTTTGATATAATCGATTTAAAAAAAAGTGGCTCACTCCTAACCATCTTCCCTTACTCAAAATTAGGAGTCAGCCTAGTTTTTATAAACTAGAATAAAATACTAGAAATAGAATTTTTTCGATTTTATTATTTTGGAAATGTTATGATAACGTTGAGTTTAGAAACAATTTGATATTGAAAAACGCTGTTTTTTTATGATTGATTCTGACAATTTTTAACATTTTGTTGTCGTTAAAACCTTGATGTTGGTTAATTAGTTTCAGGATTTGTAGAAAAATATTTTTTAAGATGATTATTAAATAATCCATAATTATTTAAGATTTTACTTATTCATTTTTAGCATCACTTGGTGTCGTATATTTGGTGTCGTATGGGAGAAAATATCGACTGTTTCGTTAGAGAACATTTGAACCGTGCTTCTCGAGGATTAACTGCAGATATATGGCTGGATTTTTTACTTATTCCTTAAGGAAAATATTTGGAAAATAAAAATTGTTAATGTCAAGAACTCATTTACCGACTATAACTTTTTTATTAGATACCTATAAAATAAAGATTTCCTCAACCCCGAATTTGATTGAATCAACCGTGAATAGCACATCCAAAAATCACGTTTTTTAGTTATTTCATGGGGACCAAAAAGTCACCCAAATGTCACGTTCCAAAAATAACGTGAAAAGCACGTTTTTATCGCGTCGCTGTGCCCGCAGGGATATAATTAAGAAACTTATTTGCTATAAAAGCTAGAACTATGAAAAATTTTGTTAATTTTTTTTGTTATGTTTACCCGATTTCACACCTTTTTACTTTTCAGAATGTTTTTGCTTTATTTGATACTTTATTATTAAAAGTAAATTACATTTCAATAATAATATCAAAATGTCAAAGCAATTAATTTATCGAAATGTCAAAGCAATTAATTTATGCGGAAGTACATTAAATTTAATTGTTTTTTATCTATTTTTCTCTATTGCAACATTTGATGGTTGTCTGAAATTGTTTTCATTATATTGCCCAATTTCAAACGCTAATACAAATAACAAATTGCTCAGTTTAAAAAAATGTATTTAAAAACCATTAAAAAAAGTTTTAAATAGGCTTCTAAAAATTTCATTTAAAAAGTTCAGTAAATGTACTTTTTAGCACATACAATAAAGTATTTTCCTATTATACTGGCTGACGATTAAATTATATATCAAAATGTGTTTTTGTTTTTGTTATTTACTTATAAACGTTTTTACTCAACTTTTATCAATTTTGGTAGTAAAAAATAACAAACGCCATAGGAAAAAAAAAAAAAAAAAAAAAAGGCCTAAATAATTTAAGTATGTATTTTTTTGGACAAAAAATTATCTTTTTTTAATTTTCAAATAATTTTAGGTTACTTTATTTAGATGTTTTATTTTATAAAGCATTCTTAGTTTTTTTAATTTCATTTAATGATAAAAAAAAATAATTAAAAATAAAAATAAACTTATACAAAACATTTTTGAATTTATTTAATTTGAAAATATTATTTATAGTTAACCATCTGTTAGCAAAACCTATATAATGAGGGTCAAACATAAAAATTCTTGCTTTTACGGATACCACCTTTACTTATTTTGATGTAAAAACACAAAATACCTTTAGGCGTAAATTACTTCACATTAACTCATAAAAAATATAAAAATTATTTATATATATAATAAATATAAAAAGTAGTTCGCTTTTTTTACATATTTTATATAACACTAACAATAAGCAACCATTACGGGTTGTTAGTAAATAAAATAAAAAAAAAACCTAGAAAATGACGTAAGTCGACTATTACTATTATTAAATTAGCGTATTATCAGATGTAAAACTTAAGTTAAGTTTTTTCAATGAGGAACCGTTATTTAAAAAAGTAATTTACTTCGAAAAGTTAATGTTGCTTGCATTTTTACTTTTACTTGTAAATGTAACATACTTTTAATGGTAAGTTGTGAAAAGTAATTTACTTTGAAAAGTAATTTTGGCTATAATTATGCAAAAAATATACATTGAAATGTAATTTACTTTTAATATGTATAAAAATATTGTCTACCTCTATAGTCGCCATAATAAAAAATTTTCAGGCGGAAGAGGGGAGAGGGCATAATTATTAAGTTATGGACAACTCATGCTTGTATAAATCTTGAGTAAGTCACTGTTTGTTAGAGCGCGCTTTTTCTCAATTTTTTTTTCTTGATATTTGTCTTTTCAATTAAATATTATACTATGGTTATAAGATGCAATATAACATTTTTTGTATCCGCAACCCAGTAAGCACAGAACGCTTTTAAAACGTTTAAAAAACCAATGAAAACGTTTTTTAACGTTTTTTAAACGTTTTAAAAATGATCTGTGCTTACTAGGAAGGACATCATTTGCTAAAAAAGTTTTAAAAAAGTCTTTTAAACTATCTGATATAGTTTATATGAATAAAGGAGTGTTTATCAGATATAATCTTTTAATGCATTTTATTATATATAATATATTTAAAAAAAGATGGTAAAGAAAGCTGTGCAATCTTTTACTATAGGTTGTAGGCACCCTAATGACCTCCTTTTTGTTGCGTTGGTGTCAAACCCCACAAGGATGATTAAAAAAAAATAAAATCTTTTTCAATTAAAATAAGGCTTTAGAAAAAACTTGTAATTTTTTTTCAAACGTTAGTTTGACTTCACAACTTGATTGTAGATTATCATTTGTCACCGAGTCTTGCAATTGATTTTCCACTACTTTCCAGACTAGCTAGAGCTCTGAAACTTCCAGCGTTTGTGTAAATTTAATAAAAGTACATCTTAAAAATATATGTATTTATAAAGTTATTAACTACTATTATTAATTAAATTATTATTAACTATTATTATTATTAACTAAAGCAACTGCTATCAAAGCAGGTTTACTAAAATTTCAACATTATAACAATTTTTATTCAAATATTTTTATCGATTGAGATTTTTTAATATTATATGTTATTCACCTCCCAAGGTGAATTTTAATGAGTAGTAGTGACCAGAGAAGGTCACTATATTCGAGGAGGCTACTTTATTTTGGCTACAACCTTTCCTCAACTCTTTAATTCCTAAACACGAATCTTTATAAATAAGGCCGCTGTGCGGAGAAACAAGTTGGTTTAATTCAATTTCAATTTCAAAGTTTAATTAAAATTTCAGTTACTACTTCTCATTTTCTAGCCTTCTTTTTTCCATTTCTCATTGATATTTTTAATTACATATAATAATACTTTTAGGTTAAAATCATTAAATATGTATTTAATGTGAATTTTAATTTAATTTAATTATTACAGTTTTAAATTATATTCAAAAATCTTTTTCAAAATAATTTTAAAAATTCTTGATATAAATTATTAAATAACAATATATAAAATATATTTTAAAAAAAGTTAAAGTAGAAATTGAAACTAATTTTCAATATCATTAAACAAAGTAACCAAAAATTTTTTTACAGAGACAAAATAAAATATCCAAAAAAAAACAAGTTTTTATTTTTTTTTTCAGTAAACTTTTGTTACTTTTTTTACTTTAAACTTTCAAAAATTAAAAGTTAAAAAGTTAACCAAAGTGTAAATCATATTATATAAACAAGTCACATATTTAAAATCTAGCTTTTTGTTTTTGTTTGAGAGCTAAACTTTACGTAATGACCTGGAGCGAACTCAAAACATTTTTATATTCGTATTTATTTAAAGCTTTTCAAAAGTATTACGATAATCGAAATATGTTAACAGTAAACCCCTAACATGTTTCCTTCCCTTTCATGCCAATAGCATGAAAGTGACGAGTTTATAACATTTATAAATACATTTTTTCTAAAAATTTAAAATAAATTTAAGTACATTAACAAGTCTCTAATGTCCGATAATCATCCGATAATCTCTTTGTGTTCAAGAATTATGAACAAGTAAGTTTTGAGCAACCTCCCCAATTATTTAGTAGATTTAAAATCCTATCATAAATTAATTTATAAGTTTCTCTGACAATCAAGGTCTGTTCCTCATTTAAAAGTTCAGGTCATAAGTTAATTTAACTTTTTTTTCATAAATAAATAATCAAATGACAAAGACTTCATTATCAAAATGACAATGAAGTCAAATGACTACAAGATCATTTTTATTTTTCAAACAATCAAATTCATTTTTTTTTTTAAATTTAATTTCATCATTATTGTTTTGTTTATAACATAAAGACATGCTTTCATGCAGTGGCTGATTTTTTATTTTTATATTTTTTAATTTTTCTAACATTGCCGTTATAAATAATTAACTTTTCTTTTGTAAAATATACAAATAGAGGGGGCAAAAAGAAGACAAAAATAGTCTAATTGCCTAACCCCTAAATATCCGTACATAAAGTCATTAAAAACTTGTCATTAAAAACTGATTATCATGTGTTTTTCTGAAGTTTGAGTTAAATAAGTTTATTTTTAAATTTAAGTAAAAAAACTAGACCAATTAGAATTTTTGGAGCATTTAGGAACAGTCACATTAAAAGGATGAGACTTAATTGAATGGCGAGTAACACGAAAATAAATTTTAGTAGTAGGCAAAAGAAACAATGGCTCTTTAGATTTTAATTATAGTATTTATAAAAAAGAGAAAGTGAAACAACATTACAAAAATTTGAAAATGGTTGGAGCTTGGCTAAAAGAGCAGGTCCAACAATGAATACAATGCATTTTTTTGTCTTGTCTAAAACAGAAAGGGTATCATTAGAAGAATCGCCCCTGATATGGCAACAGTATTCCATACAAGTAAGGATTTATAAAAATAAAGAATAGAACCCAGAGTACGAAAGTGGCAAGCACGATAAAGAGATGCAATTTTAGATGATGCTAATTTAGCAATCGATTTGATATATGGTTTTCAAGAAAGGTTAGAAGTAAGCATTATTCCTAGAAGATAAAGGGTAGATGAGTACAATATTGTTCCTAAATATAGGAAGATTAAGATTATTGAAAAAACTATAAGATGAAAAAAATTAAGTTTTTTCTGAGTTTACTAACCATTGAGAGCCTCATGCTGTAGCAGAAGTAAGATCATTTGGAAGCTCAAATGCCCCCTTCCAAGCAATTCCAAGTTTGTCATATCATCTACGAACAATGCCAACTTAGATGTGAGAGTTTCTGGAATATTGGTTATGTAAATTAAAGAGAGTATGAAACCAAGGATAGAACCTTGAGTAACTCCTGAAGTTACAGAATATGAAGAAGAGTGCTGTCCATCGAGGAAAACATTTATACTATGATTGGTAAGGAAAGATTCAATAATCTTAAGGATGTTATCAAATACACCATAAGAGGAAAAATTATTGAAAAGACCAGCATGCCAAACGTTTTCATAACCTTTAGAAATGTCAAGAGCAATAGACTTTAATTCTCCACATCTATTTAATCGTAATATAACCTATCAGTTATTTAGAGCAAAGCAGCTGTAGAACAAAAAGATAAAAAATTAATATTGATGATCAAAAAACAAGTTATTAGATTTAAAATAAGAGATTTAAAAATAAAGAGGTTTATAAAATAAGATTTAAAATAAGAGATTTTTTTAATTAAAGACTCAAAAAGCCTCAGGAATTTTTTTTCAGCAGGTTGTAAAACAAAACTCTGATAAGCAATTGTTAAATAGTTTTAAATAGTATAGATGACAGTTCAAGAGTACACTTTTGCAAGACTATATTAGGTATAGCGTGTAGACTAGAAGCTGTAGAAAAGTTTAAGCAGGAAAATACTCTAGAAACAGAAGCTGGAGTAATACGAAATTCATGCAAAAACTAACTTGTTTATTGACTATGTCAGGTAGAACATGACTTGTTTTTATAAATATCAAATAATTTTAAGAATAAAACAATTTTGATACAAGGGTGCATGAACATCACTGAGACATCCTTCTATTCGATTTTTGATTGTAAAATGGTGGTTTGACGGCCTTTTTTTCCCTCTGAATAAACCTTGTAGACAATTTATATTTACAGCCCACTTTTACACCTATCTTTTGATAATAAATTATTAACCTTTAGATAAGATTTGACAAAGATATAACAATTATCTCAAGGAAAAATCAAACTTTAACTACAGTTTTTTCGAAAAATTCATATATCAAAAATTTGTAACTGAATACCATATAACTTTTTGTGGAGTTGATCAATGTTAGTAACTTCACCTGTGAAATACTGTAATACTAGGTATATCAAATTCTGCATTTCACAAAACCAATATTTGTGCTAAAATTTTATCCCACGTTTTTTAAAACTATGCATTTCACGAGTTTGGTAGTATGGTATTTTGCAGACTTATTTTTTAGAAATTTCTATCAAATTAGATTTTTTTTTAAAGTATAATCAAACTATTTTAAAGTGTATTATTTTGGTTGAGTCGTATTTTATGTACGCAAACTAATTAAGTGAAAAACGCAACTCGTTTATTGCATATTAAAAAGTAAATGGAGTTATTTTGTTTTAAAAGTATTTTCGAACAAAAGACTTTGTATAAATTAAGAAATTAATAAAACTTTGCACAAAGTTACGTTAAAAACATAAAACCTAAAATATAAGAAGAGTTTATCAAAATAATATTATTTATACTTTTACACTTCATTTTTAACGCGCTTTTTTAATTAAAAAATGCCATTACAAAAAGCATTTTGTTCTATTGAGATGAGAATTACAATAAAAGAAAACAAAGCGCCATAAGGCTTTATTTACAAGAGTTTGTTATGAGATATTTAGTCACAAAAAAATATGTAATTTTTACTTTTCAGGATTGATTATATTAAAAAAATATAAAAGTTTTAAATATTCTTTAAAAAGGGATTTTTATTTTTAGACATAACAAAACATTTTTCTTTTGTTTGTGATGGTGTTGCATAATAATGCAATAATATTTTTTAAAGCACTTTTTAACTTTAAATATTCCTTGTTGCGTTTTCGCTTTTTTTGTTTATGTACATAAAATACGACTCGACCTATTATTTTGTTATATTGACAAACATTAAAATAGATTTAACTGAAATTTAAGACTATGTCCTTTTTCCTGAGCTATGTAAACGGTGACGATTTGGTCTTTTGTTTTTATATCCTATTCTATTTTTTAAGTTTTATTCTTTTTTAATGGTATGTCACAATCTCAAAGTTTTATTTCTACTAATACATATACAATTTTTATCCTCGCTTTAGTTACCTAAATGGAAACGGTTGAGACTATAAAATAGAAAAAATTAGTTTAAACCTTTTTGATGTTATTAATATAACTATAACATCAATAATAACAAAAATGTTTAAATCAATTTTTTCTTTTTTCTAGCCTCGACCGTTTCTATTCATTATAAATATAAAAATTACAAATTATTTACAATAAAGAATATATTTTATTAAAAGCATACTTAAAACAAATCTAAAAATACACTAAACTTGCTGTTATAATGTTAAGTAAAATCGATTTCCTGCAGACTCAAATGATAAAAGTGAAATAATAAAAAAAACCATCTGACCGTCTGTTTCGTTTAACTACGCTGGAGGAGGGTTAAAAAAACAAACAAATAAGTCAGATAATATTGACAAAACGTAAGATCTTAGATAAGTTTTTATGTAATTAAATTAAGTTAAAACATTTTTAAACCTATACTTATAAAATTCTTTGTATATTTACAATACTTCTAGGGGTTATATATACCCTCGTTATTCAAGTAAATATCATAGATACCGGTTTTCGCATTTAAACTGGTGGATTTTTGCACGAATCTGGTGGGGGTTTTTATTTAATCTTCCAGTTTTTTTGCATTTAATCTGGCGGTTTTTTGCATTTAATCTGCTGTTTTTTTGCAATTAATATGGCGGTTTTTTACATTTAATCTGGTGGTTTTTCTTTATTATGATAAATAGTTTTGTTTTTGTTGCTTTATTTAATTTAACTTCCTTAAGGTGAGTTTCCACTTATCCGTTTTTTCACGAGAACGGGATCAGTGAGCATGCGTAGTTTTTCTTCGGACATATTAAAGCTTATGCTAGGCATGCCCACGTGATTGTTTTTCCCGATTCTTTCCTGTTCCCGTGAAAAAACGGATGAGTGGAAACTCGCCTTAATACACAATTTCAGCCCGTTTTTTCTTCAATTTTTTAAAACTCTAAAATAAATAACGCACGAAGACAATGCTCAGAAACTAATGTTGAAGTAAGAAATTTGATTATTAGTTTTGTAATTAACGAAGGAAAAAGTGTAAAAGAAAAATTGGATCTCGTGCATAGAAGTGAGACTTCAATACGACGCCTGGCCCATTGATATTTATTAACAGGTATATCAATCCTGGTATTAGAGGTGGTTTTTGACAGTCAGGTTGTACTGAAGAAATAAGAAATAGGCAATAAGAGTTAATTGAAGATAACAAAAGCTATAATCTACAAGAAATAAAGGTAGAATTGTGAATTGATGTCAATGTTTCTACATTATGGCGATGGTTAAAAAAATTAAATTATACATACAAATTTTTTAGACCCATTAGTGAAAGACGCAATATTGCAGAGGTAAAAGAAGAAAAAAAAAATGCGTTTCATGTAATTTAAACTTGACATTGCAACAACGTTTCAGAAATAACATTTATATAGATAAAAGTCCGTTCAATCTTCATATGTTAAGAAACCATGGATACAGTCTCCAAGTAGCGACCTAAAATCAACGTGTATTGTCATTAAAAGGCCGTAACATAATTGTAATATTAGCATTAAAGTGTTTAAACATTGTACACAGTGAAGCAATAATTGGCGTAGGGGTGACAGCAGATATCTTTAAGGGATTCTTAAGTACACTTAAAAGTATTTTGGGGTAGGAAAAAGAGTTTACCTTGGTGATGGACAACGTTAAGTTTCATCATTCTTTATCAGATTTTTATGATACTCACCTTTTTTAAATCCTTATGAAAAAAAATTCTCGAAAATTAAGAATGCTACAAGGAAGAAAATAGCCCCGATTGGAAATAATGATTTGTTAGAGCGAATAAGGAACGGTTGTGAGCACATTACTAAACATGATCTTTCATACTTCGTGAGACACTGCGAATCTTTTCTTACACAATGTGTTATAGAAGATGACATTAATAGAGAATAAAGTAAAAACCGCCAGATTAAATGCAAAAAACCGCCAGATTAAATGCAAAAAACCACCAGATTAAATGCAAAAAACCACCAGACTAAATGAAAAAAAACCACCAGATTTGTGCAAAAATCGACCAGATTAAATGCAAAAACCGGTAGGATAGGATTTATTCATTTCAACCAGTGGCGTAACAGTAGGAGTTTTTTTAATTGGTGTCTTTTTTGCAAAAGAAAAACATGTTTTTTTTGTATTTTTTTTTTTAGTTTATTTTATGCTTTTTTGTTTTTTTTTTTAATTTAAGATTTTTTAAATTATAAAAACATTTTTGTTTTTTTTTTAATTTAAAAACAAACAACAAACAAAAGACAGATAGGGTTTATTCATTTCAACCAGAGGCGTAGCAGTAGGAGTTTATATGAATAAATTTTTAAAATATTACTTAAATTATTTTTTAAACAACAGATTACTGAACCAGCCTTATTAAACATACAGACATTTGAGCAACGTCACACAATGGGACGAAATCCCGATTTTGTGGCCAAAATTCCCAAATTACCAACATGAGGGTTTTCGAGGTCGCTACCCAGTAAGCTAAGGACGTTTTTAAAACGTTTTTATTCCGTTCAATTTACGGTCGGACGTTAAAAGAACCAATAAAACCGTTTAAAAACGTTTTTTTGCAAACGCTTTTTTTAATGTTAATTTAAACATTTTTATAGCGTTTTTTAAACGTTTTATTTTTTTTATTAACTTACGAAATTTCTCAGTTAGCTTATAAACGTTTTTAAAACGTTTTTTTAACGTGATGAAAAAAATTTTTTTAAACGTACACCACGACAATATTTAAAAGAGTATGTTTACGCAAATAATGGCGTGACCTTCGATTAGACGAATTAATTTATTTAAGTGAAAATTATATAAATTAGTATATATTTAAATCAACCAAGTGTTTGTATTGTTTTCTTGTAGAATTAAATTTGAAAATATATTGGAGTATTTTTAGTTTAAAGATATGATTAATAAAGTTTTAATGGTGTAGTTAACTAGATTATTTTACTCTATTAAATAACTTAATTGTTGAGTAAACTTGAATGCTTAAAAAAACTAGATTAAGTTTTTAATTTTACTTAATTATCAACTGCTTTTAACGCAAAAAATTTATTTGGATTTGAGAAAAAGGAACAACATTCTCAGAGTTTTTCTTCTTTAACTCTAAAAATTAAAAATGATAATATCAGTGGTTTTTATAAAGGAATTACTATAGTTAAAAAGGCTGAAAAGAAAAAATATGATGATTTGTTTCAAGAAAGAAAGTGACTTACTTCAAAATGTCATTTTAAAATTTTTATTCTTTAACGATATTCTGGTGTTATTACCAAATGTTTAGCAGTATGAAACCTATTATAATATATACCATACTATATACCCTATTTTACTTATAAAGTTAATAATCTGTAAAGTAAATTGTAAAAATTTTTTAATCGTAAAATTGCTATATGAGAGAACAAGTTGTTAGATGAAATTCAAATATTCTCTATGTTTGTGTTGCGTAGGTCAAAAAATAATAAACAAAGATGATATTGATTGTGATGACCAAGAGATTTATTTTAAGACACATCAATCTTCATCATCTTTAAATAAAACGGATAAACATTATGGATTTCCATTATCTCAAGCAAGTAAGTCTTTAGTTAAAAATACTATTGTAATGTTTGTTGTAAAATGCTAACATCACTGTCAATATTAAAAAAACATCATTAAAATGATGAGGTTCCAATTCTAACTTTAAATAATCTTCATCAAATCCAATATTTCAATATTATAAAAACTCTAAATCTATGGAACAATCTTTCTTGTCTAACCCGAAATCTGAGAAAAAAGCTAATATATATAATATAGCATTGCCACTATTAGGTATTTCACTGTCTATTAGTTTTTCTCTGAGTTAGGGTTAGACCAGTAAAGTTGTTAAATTGTTAAATTTATGTATTTTAAATTTATTTATTTACGTAGTTTAGTTAAGACTATGCAAAATTTAATAAGTGTAAATTTGTTTAGGCTTTCAATATTGAGTGTTGCTTCTCTTAATTGAGATAAAAACCCAAGGATGCAAAAAACTTAATATAAAATAGTGTGAAGAAGAAGTAGTAACTGAAATGAAAAGCATAATAGAATTTGATAAGTTTGACTCAGCACTTGACAATGCTTCATCTAGTAACTCTGTAGTATCTCTGCAGTTGTAAATTGCTAAATACTGATTTAACAGAATTTTTTTTTTTTTTAATTTTCTTTACAATACATAATTTTTACCACTTATTTAGGAATTGTCAGATTTCCTTCTATTAGAAACAAAGAGTTCATAATATTGGTGGTAAGAACTGTCAAAAACTTGTGATAGCTATGATGAAGAGGTTAGTAAATTAAAAGTGCATTCCCTTAAATACTCAGTTTAATTTTATAATGATATTACTCCCATCTTACAATCCATAATACAAATCCCATGCATGGCTTTACGTTAGCCGTTTTACCATAATGGAAGACTGAATAACCGTAAAGTTCATACGCGCAAACTAGCACATGTGCGAAGCAGTTACAAAAACTGGCACAATGCCAAATGGCATTAGTGCAAATGGGCATAACTGCACAAAAAGAATTCCAAACTATGGCATAAGTGCAATCTGCTATAAGTGCAAACTGGCATATGTGTAAGTTGGCATAATTGCGCTAAATAGATTTACAAACATTTGCATAAGTGTCAATTGCCATAAGTGGAAACTGGTATAAGTGTGAAGCAGTTGCAAAAACTCGCAAAAGTGCAAACAACATAAATGTGAACTGGCATAAGTGTGCATAAAAAATTTGCAAAATTTAGCATAATTCCAAACTGCAAATTTATTACACGCACTTATGTCAATTCGCACTTCTGCCAGTTTTTGTAACTGTTTTGTACATAATCAAATTTTGCACTTATGTCTGTTCGTAATGTTTGCTAACCTGTTCGGCGCACTAATGCCAAATTTCACTTTTTCCAGTTTGCAAGTTTAAAGCTATAGGTAATCCTATAGCTTTAAACTTTAGTCCAGATAATTCTTTTAACCCAGATAATATTCATATATATGACTACACTAATGGTTAGTGTGCACTTATGATCTGGACTACATTAATGGTTAGTGTGCTATTTTTTAAATAGATTGGATTTAATTAATAGAAAAATTGTATCGTTAAATTAAAATCTAAATGTTTAATTACATTTAAATTTTATGAAAAAAAAGAAAAAAAATTTTAAATACAGTTGTTAATTATAATTTCATAAATTATAAGATATAAAATTATTAAAATATATTAGTTTTAGTTTTATGACAAATTAACTCATGGCCAAATCTAATATGGCAGCTGGAAAAGGCTAAGGATCTTTTTAGTCTAACCAAGCTATACTTAATAAAAGGTACGTTTATAAATATATATATATATATATATATATATATATACATATATATATAAATATATATATATATATATATATATATATTTATATAACATATATATATATATATATATATATATAAATCAATATATAACAATTATTAGGCAGGATTGTATTTCTAATTTACCGAATACTAACCTGTTTCCTTTTATTCTCCTCTTCAAGCACTGTATGTATATATATATATATATATATATATATATATATATATATATATATATATATATATATATATATATATATATATATATATATATATATATATATATATATATATATATATATATATATATATATAGAGAGAGAGAGAGAGAGAGAGAGAGAGAGAGAGAGAGCAAGCTGGTTTGAACAGGAGAATTGCTGCAAAGAAGCCTTTATTGCGACCTGATAGCATCGCGAAAAAAAGGATATTCGCGAAGTTGCACAAAACCTGGATTGTCGTACAATAGAATAAAATGCTATGGAGTGATGAAAGTACCTTTACTGTTATCTGTGGAGCTAAAAGAGCTTATGTTAGGAGAATAGTTGGTGACTGATTTATTCTTCTGAGTGTTGGTGAATGATTTAATCCTCTCATACAGTAAAGCATGGAGGAGGCTCTCTTATGGTATGAAGTTGCATGTCAGGATCAGGTTAAGGTCATTTATATTGTTGTACAGGCACGGTAAACCAGGATAAATATTTGGAAATATTAAAAACACAAATGAAACCATCAGCAAACAAACTATTTGGTAAAAACAAACCATTTTTCTTTCAACAGGACAATGCCTCTTGCCACAAAGCTAAGAAAGTAATGGAATATCTCAAACATGCTAGTACCAATGCTTTTGAATGGCCTCCACAAAGTTCTGACCTGAACCCCATTGAAAATTTGTAGGAGGAGCTCTTCAGAAAAGTACAGAAAACCAAACCCAGCAATCTGAATGGTTTGTGGCAACATTTGCAAGCTGCATGGCTAGCAATCCCTGTTGACTCAATCCAAAAGCTGGTACAGTCTATGCCAAGAGTTGTACAGACCGTGCTTGATGCGCATGGAGGGCATACAAAATACTAGTTCTTTAGTCAGATTTTCTTATGTTTTATTAGTGGCGCTTATTACTGACAATGCAGAGTCATTTTTATTTCAATGTGATGCTGTTTTATTTATATTGTGCCAAAAATGTATATACATATATATATATATATATATATATATATATATATATATATATATATATATATATATATATATATATATATATATATATGTATATATATATATATATATATATATATATATATATATATATATATATATATATATATATATATATATATATATATATATATATATATATATATATATATATAAATATATATATATATATATATATATATATATACATATATATATATATATATATATATATATATATATATATATATATATATATATATATATATATATATTTAAATACATAGTTTAAATATATAGTTTTTTCTTTTAGTTTGTGCATCGACTTCTCACGAATAATACACAGAGTCGATTGTCGATGCAATAATTGGTGATTCGTGAAAGCGGGCAACTTTTGCTTGTCTTAAAGTGCCTTGAATCCAACAGATATCATCGTTATAATATTACTTTGTTTGTAAATTGTTTTAAAAAATAAATTTAAAAATAACTTTTAAATAAACTTTTTATTTTTCTTGTTTTTTAAACTAACAAGTTCTTTCAAAAATAATTTAATAATAGTGCCTATGGATTTGGGAATATTTTCTAAAAAATAACGTCTTTTAAAAGTTTAAAAGACGTTTTTTTATGGTTTAATTTAGGTTATTTGGGAACGTTTTTTAAACGGTTTTTTCAAAACGTTTTTTAAACGACTTTTTTAGAACGTTTCTTAAACGCTTTTTTAAAAACGTTTTTTAGGTATTGCCATTCAGAACGTTTAAAAAACGTTCTTTTTCTTAGTTAAAAAAACGTTTTAAAAACGTTTTTTTAACTAAGAAACTAGAAACTTTTTTAACGAAGTGTTTACTGATTACGAATCTGAGGTCAGATTTAAAAAATTCAAAATTGAGACTCCAATATGTCATATAAAATTCATGAGATTTCACTTCATATAAAATATGAAGTGAAATCTCATGAAGTTGATTTTCGAGGTCATCACTTATGGTTCAGGAGTTAAATTAAAGCA
This sequence comes from Hydra vulgaris, assembly GCF_022113875.1. NCBI lineage: Eukaryota > Metazoa > Cnidaria > Hydrozoa > Anthoathecata > Hydridae > Hydra > Hydra vulgaris. The sequence goes on from NC_061168.1 coordinate 38,959,440, forward strand.
AAAACATTTCAAAATTATTACCAAATTTATACTATTCATAAAAAAACAGAAATTTGCATTTTAGTTTTATTTCTTTTTTTATTAAATTATGCATTTATAATTTATTATAGAGAAACATGACATACGTAAAGTGGTCAAAGATTGCGTCATATATATCTAAAAAAATTCTTTAACCTTAGTATCAAAAATCACGTCATATTCATCAATGTTCGAATAATTCGGTTCGGAATCTGATGTTAAACCACTTGAATTTAAATTGAAATCTTTCCTTGTCTCTTGACTGATGACATCAGCTTGTTTTAACAATTGTATAGCCTCTTGATGTAGAGATTTTGCCGGTCCTGGGCGAATTTCCTGATGTTTGAGAAAAATGGGTCTGATGTTAATAAGATCTTATTAAAAAATGTCTCTCATATTCGATTCTCTTGAGCTTTATCTTGAAATGATGTAGTCTGAAGTTTTGAATGGCCTAGCTTTAGTTGATTAAAAATAAGCCCCAGTTTTATCCTAAATTCAGTCTGTATTTCTTCCTTACGTATATTCACATTCTTTTTCTCTTCCTCTTGACGATCATGCCACTTTTCAGTTGTTAGCTTATACAACAAATGAAAGCAGCACTCGAAAAAACGTAATTATGCATGCAATCTAGATACGCAAAATCTTAAATTATCTGTAGTTATGTCCATTTTTATAATATTAATAATGTCATTAAATTCGTTAGAGAAAGCTTTGCACAGGAAGCAGCGTTGTGCAGAAATAGCACATTAACGTTTTTAAAACGTTTTTTTAACTAAAAAAAAAACGTTTTTTAAACGTTCAGAACGACAATACCTTAAAAACGTTTTTAAAAAAGCGTTTAAAAAACGTTCTAAAAAAGTTGTTTAAAAAACGTTCTAAAACAAACGATAAAAAAACGTTCTTAAATAACTCAAATTAAACCATTTAAAAACGTGTTTTGAACGTTTAAAATACGTTCTTTTTAAGAACATATTCCCAAATTCATAGGTACTATTATTAAACTGTTTGAAAGAACTTGTTGGTTAAAAAAACAAGAAAAATAAAAAAATTATTTAAAAGTTAATTTTAAATTTATTTTCTAAAACAATTTACAAACAAAGTAATATCGTAATGATGATATCTGTTTGATTAAAGGCACTTAAACAGGAGCAAATTGATCGCTGTAACGAATCTGTAATTATTGCATCAACAATCGACTTTGTGTGATTCGTGAGCAGTTGATGCACAAACTTAAAGATTTAACTATATATTTAAAACAAACAATCTGAACAATTATAATATTATTACAGTATAATAATAATATAATAGTATAATAATAATAATAATAATATTAATAAAATAATAATAATAATAGTAATAAGTTTTTAAATTACAAATATATGTTTTAAACATATATATAATTTTATAATACACATAAGTAAAAATTATATTTAATATATATATATATATATATATATATATATATATATATATATATATATATATATATATATATATATATATATATATATATATATATATATATATATAAATATATATATATATATATATATATATATATATATGTATATATATTATCATGTATACTAATGTATATTTTAAAGAATGCTCAATAGATAAACTAGAGCTATATAGTATATATATATTACTGTCACCTGCAGTATCAGGAATTAGCTAAATGCTATATTTATAATATTATATTGCTATTATATTAGCTAAATGCTAATATTTATAATATTATATTGCGACTTAAAATTTCATGTGTTACCACAATAATCAGGCAAGTAGTCAAAAGTTAATTTTGCTACAATGTGTTTAGGAAAAATTTACGGTTTATATCCAGTAAGCACAAGACGTTTTAAAAACGTTTTAATTCCGTTCAATTTACGGTCGGACGTTAAAAGAACCAATACAATCGTTTTTAAAACGTTTTTTTGCAAAACGCTTTTTTTTAATGTTAATTTAAACGTTTTTTTAGCGTTTTTTAAACGTTTTATTTTTTTTATTAACTTACGAAGTTTCTCAGTTAGCTAATGAACGTTTTTAAAACGTTTTTTTAACGTGATGAAAAAAATTTTTTAAACGTACAGCACGGCATAATCTAAAAGAGTATGTTTACGCAAATAATGGCGTGACCTTCGATTAGGCGAATTGATTTATTTATGTAAAAATTATATAAATTAGTATATATTTAAATCAACCAAGTGTTTGTATTGTTTTCTTGTAGAATTAAATTTGAAAATATATTGGAGTATTTTTAGTTTAAAGTTGTATGCTTTCGTTGAAACTAGGTTGTGTTTGTATTTCTACTTGAATCAAGTAGATATGATTAAGAAAGTTTTAATGGTGCGGTTAACTAGATTATTTTACTCTATTAAATAACTTAATTGTTGAGTAAACTTGAATGCTTAAAAAAACTAGATTAAGTTTTTAATTCTACTTAATTATCAACTGCTTTTAACGCAAAAAAAATAGTTTGGATTTGAGAAAAGGGAACAACATTCTCAGAGTTTTTCTTCTTTAACTCTAAAAAATAAAAATGATAATATCAGTGGTTTTTATAAAGGAATTACTATAGTTAAAAAGGCTGAAAGGAAAAAATATGATGATTTGTTTCAAGAATAAGAGTGACTTACTTCAAAATGTCATTTTAAAATTTTTATTCTTTATTGATATTCTGGTGTTATTACCAAATGTTTAGCAGTATGAGACCTATAATATTATATACCATACTAAATACCCTGTTTTACTTATAAAGTTATTAATCTGTAAAGTAATTTGTAAAAATTTTTTAATCGTAAAATTGCTATATGAGAGAACAAGTTGTTAGATGAAATTCAAATATTCTCTATGTTTGTGTTGTGTAGGTCAAAAAATAATAAACAAAGATGATATTGATTGTGATGACCAAGAGATTTATTTTAAGACACATCAATCTTCATCATCTTTAAATAAAACGGATAAACATTATGGATTTCCATTATCTCAAGCAAGTAAGTCTTTAGTTAAAAATACTATTATAATGTTTGTTGTAAAATGCTAACATGACTGTCAATATTAAAAAAACATCATTAAAATGATGAGGTTCCAATTTTAACTTTAAATAATCACCTTCTGAAATCCATTATTTCAATATTATCAAAACTATAAATCTATGGAACAATCTTTCTTGTCTAACCCGAAATCTGAGAAAAACGCTAATATATATATAATTTAGCATTGCCACTATTAGGTATTTCACTGTCTATTAGTTTTTCTCTGATTTAGGGTTAGACCAGTAAAGTTGTTAAATTGTTGAATTTATGTTCTTTAATATTATTTATTTACTTAGTTTAGTTAAGACTATGCAAAATTTAATAAGTGTAAATTTGTTTAGACTTTCAATATTGTGTGTTGCTTCTCTTAAATGAGATAAAAACCCAAGGATGCAAAAAACTTAATATAAAATAGTGTGAAGGAGGATTAGTAACTGAAATAAACAGCATAATAGAATTTGATAAGTTTGACTCAGCACTTGACAATGTTTCATCCAGTAACTCTGTAGTATCTCTGCAGTTGTAAATTGCTAAATCTGATTTGACAGATTTTTTTTTTTTTTTTAATTTTATTTACAATATATAATTTTTACTACTTGATTAGAAATTGTCAGATTTCCATTAATTCTTTCTATTAAAAACAAAGAGTTCAAAATATTAGTGGTAAGAACTCGCGAGGTTAGAATTATTTTGTTCTTTCTCCACATTTTTTTGTTTCGAGATAAAACGATTTAAAAAATAAAAACTTTAGGAGACGACATATAAAAAGATTTTTATTACGTATGTTTTCTACGAAACTTTTTTGATTTTAACTTAGGTTTTAATATAGTAGAAAAACATTATTTTGAGATGCATTACACAATTAATAACTCATTTTTTTCAAAAAGTGGAGATAGAACAAAATAATTCTAACCTCGCGAACTGTCAAAAACTTGTGATAGCTATAATGAAGAGGTTAGTAAATTAAAAGTGCATTCCTATAAATACTCTGTTTAATTTTATTATGATATTACTACCATCTTACAATCCATAATACAAATCCCATGCATGCCTCTACGTTAGCCGTTTTACCATAATGGGATGCATGGCCTACTTTATTTATACGGCCGGATATTTTACATTTTGAAGAAAAAAATAGAAGGCCAGTTTTCTGGAAAAGTGTTTTTAAGAAAGCAGCTTTGGAAGTTCAAAAAGATGGTTAACAAATGTTGCGTCGTAAATTGTCGTTCAAATTATCATAGTTATGGTGAAGTATCTACAGTAGTATTTTCGTTTCCAAAAAATGAAGTGTTAAAAAAATATTGGATTAAATTTGTAAATAGAAAAGATTGGACACCTACTAATTCTTCCGTTATATGCATCAAACATTTTGAAAAAAAATATTATAAGAAAGGTAATAAGAATCAACGTTTTAGATTAATAAAAAATTTAAAGCCTATTTCAACTATTTTTGACTGCACAAATTTGACTGAAGAAGGTTCATTACAACTTATAAAATCTTCTAATTCATTAAGAAAATCACCAACTAAAAGAATATTTCAGCCAGATCAATATGAACAGTTTTTATTGAATGATTTGATTATTAGCTTTAACGATATTACTGAAAGTTTTGCTCCAGATGGTTTTTCATTCTTGAAGTATGATGATCATGTAATTTTTTATAAATTGAGTCATAGTACTTTATCTATACCAGAGGTTACACAGTGCATTCGTGTAAACAATGAGATGCATGTTAAATTATTTTACAGAGGCTCACCTCTGCCATTACCTCAGTGGTTTTGTCAAGGAAGAGATTGTCGTTTATCTTGTAAAAGTATGCTTCATAATTTTCCTACCTACATTAAATCACTAGCCGAACAATTTTCATCTGTATTGACTGAATTACAGCAAATTAAATACATGAAAAAACCTATTTATTCAGCCAATATTATAAGGTATTCACTGATATTACGATATACTTCTATGCAGTCATACCAACTTTTGCGTGGAGAATTGCCTTTACCATCATTATCATTACTTAAAAAAATAACTAGTGGTAAATATTGATGCTCTAAGTTGTGCAAAACGTTTAAAATTAGAAGGTAAGATATCTCAAGACATTTGCTTGATTTTTGATGAAATGTACTTGCAAAAATGCGAGGAGTATTTTGCTGGAGAGATGATTGGTAGTGATGAGTCTGGAGAAATGTATAAGGGAATAGTTTGTTTTATGATAGTTGGCCTGAAACAAAACATTCCATATGTGATCAAAACGTCTCCTGAAAAAATAATCAATGCTGAATGGTTGAAAGAAGAAATTTTTGAATGTCTTCATATTTTAACTGAATGTGAATTTAATGTTAGAGTTATTGTGTGTGACAACCATTCTGCTAATGTTTCTTGTTTTAAAAAAATCCTTTGTGCATCGAATCAACAAGCTGAAGATTTGTTTTTTATTTACAATCTAAAAAAAATTTACCTCTGTTTTGATGTTGTACATCTTATTAAAAACATCAGAAATAATTTGTTAAATTGCAAAAGATTTTTATTTCCAGAATTTAACTTTAATGGATTTAAAGATCCTATAATTGTATGTGGGGGAGAAATTAAACGGAGTACCTTCCGTAATATTTATGAAAAAGACCTCACTCTTGATGCTGGTTTGCGTAAAGCACCAAAAATAACAATGAAAGTGTTACATCCTGGCAATTTTAAACAAAATGTTTCTTTAGCACTTGCAATTTTTGATGAAACTACATCATCAGCGATTCGCTCATATTTTCCAGATCTTAAAAGTAGTGCAGATTTTCTTACATTATTTAACAAGTGGTGGGTTTTATCAAATTCTAAATGTCAGTATTCAGCATGCAATATTTTAAATAATGCAGTCGTTTCTGGAGATAAAAAATCTGAATTTCTTCGGGAAATGGCACATTGGATTGAAGTTTGGCAATCACAAAAGATACCAAACTGTGAGAAGTTTACTTTAAGTGTTCAGACAGCTGCAGCACTAATAAGAACACTTAATAGTCATGCCTCATTGATCGAGGACTTGCTTAATGATGGATATCACTTTGTTTTAACTGCGAAATTTCAAAGTGACCCATTAAAAAGGAGATTTGGACAATAAAGACAAATGAGCGGTGGAAGATTTTTGGTAGGTTTAAAAGATGTCACTATTTCTGAAAAAATATTAAAAATCAAAAGTATAGTTAAAGAAAGTATTAACTTCGATGATAGTTTAAAAGTGCCTGAGTCAGAAAATAATTTAACAGATTGGAAAAACTTTCTTCTTGATATTGATGAAGCTCAGTGTACTCCAGAAATTATGACACTTGCACCAGAAAGTAGGGAAGTAGGTGCTCATATTGCTGGTTATATAGCAAAGAAACTTAAAAAACGTTTTGGTACATGTTGTAAAGAATTTTTATGTTGTGTCAATATTGATGAAAGCAATCCTGATCATACTTATTTAACAATTGTTTCTAGGGGTGGTCTCACTATTCCTTCACCATCACTTTTGGATTATGTTTGCACATCCTTTGCTATGATTGACTACTTTTATAAAAAAGTAAAGAAATTTAGTTTACATGCACGACAATCTTTAGAATATTTGTTAAACCACTTTTATGACTCTTTTCAGACTTTTTCTTGTCCCATGCATGAGAAAACTGGGATAAAACTTGCTGGAAGAATTGTTGTTAACATTTTTCTTAATAATAAAAGAATTATCTCTACCAGTGAAGTAGCTGTTGATCATATAAAATCTTTTAAAAAGAGAAAATTTGAGAAAATTTAATAAATTATATATAATTATTTTATTTTTAAATGAAAAAGGAGAAACATTTAAATATTTTTTACAACTGTTCTTGTTTCTTACATCGTTTTTACTAATACTAAATTTTAAAATAAACACTATTTATTTTTTAATAAATGCTCGTTTAATATCTAAAATTATGAATAAATACAACATTTGTGGACTTTTTAAATGTAGAAAGTAAAATAATATTGAAAATGTTCAAAACGTATAAAATTTTTGAAACATTACGATTTTAAAAACTAGCCTTCTATATTTTTTTTCAAAATGTAAAATATCCGGCCGTATAAATAAAGTAGGCCATGTGGGATGACTGAATAACCGTGAATTTCATACGCGCAAACTAGCACATGTGCGAAGCAGTTACAAAAACTGGCACAATGCAAAATGGCATAAGTGCAAATGGGCATAACTGCACAAAAAAAATTCCAAACATTGGCATAAGTGCAAACTGCTATAAGTGCAAACTGGCATATGTGTAAATTGGCATAAGTGCGCTAAATAGATTTACAAACATTAGCATAAGTGTGAATTGCCATAGGTGGAAACTGGTATAAATGTGAAGCAGTTACAAAAACTCGCAAAAGTGCAAACAACATAAATGCGAACTGGCATAAGTGTGCTAAATAAATTTTCAAAAATTAGCATAACTCCAAACTGGCATAACTGCAAACTAGCATAAGGGCAAAATGCCAATCAGCATTTAGGCCAATGTTTGCAAATTTATTACACTCACTTATGTCAGTTCGCACTTCTGCCAGTTTTTGTAACTGTTTTGTACTTATTCAAACTTTGCACTTATTCCTATTCGTAAAGTTTGCTAACCTGTTTGGCGCACTAATGCCAATTTACACTTTTTCCAGTTTGCAAGTTTGAAGCCATAGGTTATCCTATAGCTTTAAACTTTAGTCCAGATAATTCTTTTAACCCAGATAATATTCATATATATGACTACACTAATGGTTAGTGTACACTTATGGTCTGGACTACATTAATGGTTAATGTGCTATTTTTTAAATAATAAATTAAATTTAATTATCTATTAAATCTAATTTATTATTTAAAAAATAGCACATTAACCATTAATGTAGTCCAGACCATAAGTGTACACTAACCATTAGTGTAGTCATATATATGAATATTATCTGGGTTAAAAGAATTATCTGGACTAAAGTTTAAAGCTATAGGATAACCTATGGCTTCAAACTTGCAAACTGGAAAAAGTGTAAATTGGCATTAGTGCGCCAAACAGGTTAGCAAACTTTACGAATAGAAATAAGTGCAAAGTTTGAATAAGTACAAAACAGTTACAAAAACTGGCAAAACTGTATCAGTAAATTAAAATCTAAATGTTTAATTTAGATTTTATGAAAAAAAAAGAAAAAAATTTTAAATACAATTTTAATTATAACTTCATAATTTATAGGATATAATATTGTTAAAATATATTATTTTGAGATTTATGACAAATTCACTCATGGCCAAATCTAATATGGCAGCTCAAAAAGGCAAAGGATCTTTTTAGTCTTACAAAACTATGCAACTTTATAAAAGGTACGTTTGTATATATATATATATATATATATATATATATATATATATATATATATATATATATATATATATATATATATATATATATATATATATATATATATATATATATATATTAGGGTGGCCCTTATAACAACTTTTTTGATAAAAACCTGCTCCCACCCCCTAAATGTGTTCTATCTAATACAAAAACACTAGGTTTAAAATTTTTTTGAATAAAATATAATTTAAGGGGACCCTCAAGACCCTCAAATATTTAATGGGTCCCTAATATTTTCATAAAAAAAGTTTTTCAAAAATATGTCAACGTGGTACTCGAATGAAGCGAAAGTATATAATTTGAATAATATATTCATCTCGAAAAAATTTCAACTTATTTATTAAAATGATCATAAAAAACATAAATTTTTTTTTTTCGTTGTTTGTTAGAAAATGTACTTTTTTAAGTAATAAAACCAAAAATAATTTTTTTTTTTTCAATTGAGTTTTATTTTTGAAATTTTATATAAATTTGATTCATTTGAGTACCAGGTTGACATATTTTTGAAAAACGTTTTTTGAAAATATTAGGGACCAATTCAATATTCGAGGGTCTTGAGGGCTCCTCTTAAAATATTTTTTATTTAAAAAAATTTTAAACCTACTGTTTTTGTATTAGATATAACACATTTAGGGGGTGGAAGCAGGTTTTTCTAGAAAAAGTTGTTTTAAGAGCCACCCTAATATATATATATATATATATATATATATATATATATATATATATATATATATATATATATATATATATATATATATATATATATATATATATATATATATATATATATATATATATATATATATATATATATATATATATATATATATATATATATATATATATATATATATATATATATATATATATGTATATATATATATATATATATGTATATATATATATATATATATATATATATATATATATATATATATATATATATATATATATATATATATATCCTTATAGTGTTGTCGAAAGAGTCGTTTAATGTAAAAAAAGTCTCTTTCGACTACAGTTTTAATTACCTCGTCTCTTAAGCTGTTTTTGGTTGTCATTGAAATGTCAAAGCAATTAATTTATGCGGAAGTACATTAAATTTAATTGTTTTTTAAAAAATTTTTAAAAAACCGCTATTTAAACGACTAGAAAGTTTTTTTTAATTAGTGGTGTTTTTGTTATTGATTTAATAAAAAACATTTTAAAACATGCGTAAATGTTGCTACATCGACTATCTTATAGCCTGACTCGCAACGGAGTGCTGCTACATCGACTGACAAATAGCCTGACTCGCAACGGAGTGCTGCTACATCGACTGACAAATAGCCTGACTCGCAAGGGAGTGCTGCTACAACGACTGACAAATAGCCTGACTCGCAAGAGAGTGCTGCTACATCGACTGAGGGTTTGGTTTGGCCAGGCAGTCTATCAATTAAAAAAAAAAATTTAATATTTAAAATTTTTTCTGGTCTGGTTTATTAACGCGCTCTTCAAAACTACAGTTTATGGTAGGGTTGTTAACCGGAGGATTTCGTGCAATTCCGGAAAAACAACATTCTTTCGTAAGGAGATTGAGAACGAGGAATTACATTTTTTCGTACCGAATGTTACAAAACATTTAAAATCGCCGATGTTTATTTCGCAAAAGCCACTTCCGAAATTTAGCATTTCGCAAGTTGACATAGTTGCAAAGTAGCGGTTTCGGAAGTCGCACTTGCGAAACAAACATTTTCGCCAAACGACGTTTTAAAGTCTATAAAGAAAATTTGTTTGCCAGACTGATTTTAATTGTAAAAATTAACATCTTTAAATCCCAAAATGTTTATAATGAATTTTTATTTTCAGTATAATAACATATTAAATTTTTATGGTTTTATTTTTAGAAATATTGATAAAAAATAAAATTTCTTTCGAAACGAATGTATTTCGGATCACAACATACGAAAGAATTCTTAACGGAAATAAACTTACGAAACGTTAATAAATATACATAATAATATATATTATATAACGTTAATAAATATAAATTATATAACGTTAATAAATATAAATAAAATTATATAACGTTAAAATAAAATTATAAAACGTTAATAAATATAAATAATAAATATATATAATATAAATAAATAACGTTAATAAATATATATATATATATTACGAAAATTAATAAATATATATAACGATGTTTTTTGAACTCATTACGTATATTAAAAATAAGAATGATGGGTAGGAATATACATTTTTTTTTTTTAAAGCATATGAAATTTTTGAAACAGGTTCGAATATGTTTAAGCAAATAGTAAAAAGAGGCTCAAAAATATGCTTTAGCTTAAGCATATTTCTGATAAAATATACCTATTTCAATAATTTCTAAAAGTGTGCACGTTACTAAAGTTCTAGTTACTAAAGTTCTAGCAGATTTTAAAGGTATGTAGAGTCCTGTTTGAATACGCTTTTCGAAGTATAGATCTAAGAAAATATTGTTTTTTAATTTTGATAAGATATAAATTTAAGTATAAGATCGTATAGTTCAATCAGTTAGATACGTGATAATTCGCCGCAGAGATCCGGCTTCGCATCCCGCAGCCATTGTAACTTTTGTTCATTAAACTCTTTTTACTTAAGATAGCATTTTTTGACCTTCATGTTCTATATTACAGATCTTTCGTCACCTTCATAATAGTGACAACCTCTCTCCTGTTAGTTATTCTTTTAAGATTGAGTTCATTGTGCTTAATTCTACACGTTTCCCTTGCTTTACTATGTTCTACTTAAATTATGATGAAATGTACGTAAAACAACTTTTTCAAATAATATAAATCATTTTGCTTTAAATCTTGTGCTTTTTGTACTAGACATCTGTCCTAAACACTTTGTAATAATCTCTAGCTAACTCTGAGTCTAATATAATCATTTCTGAATATAATTTCCCTGAGGCTCCAACAGTCTATTGTGTTCCATTAAAAGTAACTAGTTTTCGAGTCCAGATATTAATTATAAGCAACTAAAGGTTCACATTACTATTCATTTTCCTGATATATAGAATTCTATTTGCATACGTATCTTTTTCTGTAAATTCTGTTTTATATAGTTTCTTAATTATATATTAAATAAATATTACTATTCACTTAGTTGAATGAACGTATAGCTCATTCAGTTAAGACATTTAGCCGCGGAGACCCAGGTTCACATCCCGCTGTTTCACATATATTTCTTCTCTTTTTACTCTTTCTGATATCATTTACCTTTAGAGAGATCTCTCGTTCTTTATAATAAAGTATTTAATTGTTTATCACACATCCTCTTTATACTTTTTAAAAAGAAAAGCATACTGTTTATCTGTTCGTTGAGAGTCCAACTTAACGGGATTTTACTGTATATATATGTATATATATATATATATATATATATATATATATATATATATATATATATATATATATATATATATATATATATATACAGTTAATATCTTAAATATATCGTAACATAAAATGTTTTGCGTCTTTTTCGTAACTGCACATTCCGGAATGCTTTTTCCGTAAGGAACTATATCGTAAGTATTCTTACGAAATGATTTGTTTCGCAAGTTTTCTTTCGCAATGCTTTATTACAGAATTTTATTTATTTATATTTTCGTATAGCGCGTTACGGAATATGCATTTTCGCATGTGCAACTTCCGCAATAACAATTCTATTACGGTAGATAAAGATGCGAAGTTTTCGCAAGTCTTGTTTTTCGGCGAACAACCCTAGTTTATGGGAAACTTTTTTTGATGCCATGCAAGAGTATATATATATATATATATATATATATATATATATATATATATATATATATATATATATATATATATATATATATATATATATAATATATATATATATATATATATATATATATATATATATATATATATATATATATATACATATATATTAGGGATATGACTTTTTTAACTTTTTATACAATTTGGACAACCCCATATTATTTTTGGATGAGTTTTTGCTATAAAACAATGAAGAAATGTTTATTTTCCTTCAAGTGTAAAAAAATGTCACGCCCTTTGGCTGAAATGTTTTTTAATACAATATAGATAGGAATATAATATACTATACATATTACATATGGGCCAGAAAACATAAGTTAAAAAAGTTATAACCCTCTATATACATTTTATTATATTATATTATTATATTATACATAATAAAATATATATAGACGGTTAATATATATTATATATATAACTTTAAATTCATACCAGACGTATGCATTACCACTTTATAATTTCTAGTTTTTCACTGCCGTGCCTAATTGTTTATTAATTAGTTTCAGATTTTTTTGTGCTGCTTTTAATTAAAATGGCATACAAATACTGCCAATCAAGTGTTGAAAAAAATAAAGAGACTTATAATAAAAATCTTGTGAAATTTCAAGATTCGCATAAAAGTAGACAGTTTTTAATGTTAGAAACATTTTTTCAAGGATATTCCAAAATGTCATTAAAAAGTGATATTGTTAGCAGGTTTAAGTATTTGTCTAGTACTGATGTGAATGCCAAAAAGCAAAGGATAGATTTTATTTCAGAAGAAGTTATAAGTTTGTGGAAAGAACAATTAAATTTCCCATGTCTGACAGAGCAGTCAGTGAAGCGAAAGATTAATGATGTTATAGAAAAATATGAAAGTCTCAGAAAAAAAGGGAATGCCGACCTTCTGCAAAAAGAGATTTTTGATATAACAAATCAAAATGGTTATCATCTGAAGATAAAAGATTTTATGAAATTCAGTTACAAAGCAAAGGAGAAATTGGATATGCTACTTCAAAGCTGGCAGGAAAGAAGACTATTCATCCATCAATTGTGCAAAAACTTTCCAGCCAACCTTCAGCATCTAAAAGTTTTTCTTCATTTACTGAAAGTAGTAAAATAGAAAGAGACAACTCTAGTTCCGAATATTAAGAAACTGATGAACAATTTGAGATAGATAATTAAATTACAGATGAAGAATATAATAATTTGAAGAAAAGACGTAAAAAATATAGTAGTTGTAAAATAGCAACAAAGTTAGTGGTTTGTGCTAAGGTATCAACTAAGAAAGCTTCTAAAATAGGTAAAATACTGTCTTTAGAAGGCATACATGTTCCAGCGCCATCACAGTCTGGAATATACAAGGCTCTTTTTAATGAAGCAAAACAATTTAAAGAAACTTTAATTCAAAATTTAAAGAATGAGAATTGGAGTCTACACTTCGATGGAAAGCATATAGACCAATGGGAGTATCAGGTTGTCGTTCTTAAAAATGAAAGAAGCGAAATAAAGTTGGGCGCACTGAAGTTAATAGATGGAAAATCTATCACTATTATTAATGCCATAGCTGATATTATAGATGAATTTAAACTATGGAATTCAATTAAAATGATTGTGACAGATACTACAAATGTCAATACCGGAAAGAAAAATGGTGTTGTTGTAAAACTTCAGGACAATTTTCAAAAAAAGGATTACAAAAACCTCAATTTGTACCATGTTAATATCATATCTTGGATAGAATACTATTAATTACTTTTTTACTAACGAGTTGTTAGAACATTATGAAACACTGAAATTTTTATAATGGTGCAGAAGAAGTAAAAGACACAGGAGGATGGCGAGATGACATGAAGTTTCTGTTTTATCTGACGAGAACCTACCGATACTATGACCAAAATAAAATATTTCCTAATTTAAGATTTCAAAAAATCCCTAATATCAGTAATGCTCGGTAGAGTTCAAGAGCTATTTTAGCGTTGTTAGCCTACATTCTTATGCCAAAAACAATAAACAAACTTGAATCTGTATGTACCTTTATTTCTTACAAGTGGGCAGACTTTTGGTTTGACGACCAAACCTATAAAGAAAACACTTATTCAGACCTTCATGAAGTTTTATTAAACAAAAAGAAACCTCTTGCTACATTTACAAGTCATTGGAATCCAGAACCATCAGCAATCAACATTCCCAGAAGTAATCAATGTGCTGAAAGAGCAATTAAAGTAATGGAGGAGCTTTATAGATTGTGCAGAAATAAAGACAATCTTCCACTTCGTTTCATTTTGTCAAATAAACAATAACTGTATGTATTTAAATTGTATAAAATGTTTTTTCCTGCATTGAATATAAAACTATGCCATGTATTAATTGTTAGAATAAATTATGTTTTTTTATAGAATCATATGAATGAACATGTTTGCAAATAGAAATGATTTTGGTCATTAATTTTTTTAAAACCTTTTTAAGCCTTAATGTGCTTTGGGGCGTGACATTTTTTTTGAACATCGTGAAAGTATTAATATTTTCGCATTTTATGCGTAAAAACTCATCCATTTTTGGGCCAGGGAAGTTTTTTTTAAAAAGTCATATCCCTAATCGCTTATAATTAATACTTAACTTAACGCTGCCGCTGCTGCTGCTCACCATTCGTGCACCTTTACACGGACTTTTTTACCATACTTGGCCTTTGAGTTTTATTATAAATTGCTTTACTTCTTAACTCGCGTAATGAGGCTCTTTCAAATCTTAATAATCTGTCAGTATCTGCTTAATCAGTAATGAGATCAAAAACTTTGTTTCATCAGCTTAATTAGTGATAAGATCAACAATTTTTATTTGATAACTTCTGTAGTAAAGGATGAACATTATGTTATTATTGAATTAGTAAAGTAGCTTTTAAAGTCAGGTGATTTATTTAAATCATGCATTTTAGTCTTTTGTCAATTGTTTTATTAATTTATTAATTTATAAAATTAATCTGTAATTTTTAAATTAAAAAACGACTCAAGAAGACGTTGCTCATTTCAAAGGTCAAGAGGTCAAACTCTTGATAAAGTTAGTGTTTAAAACACTTGCATCTCACACGGTCAACTCAATGTTACATGTTAAAGAACAAGATCGTTTAATACCTTATTTAAAAGAAGTTATAAAAATCCGTATAAAAAACCAGATTGTTTGATAGTTTGTTTTTGAAATTTGTTAAACATTTATTACGAGGTATTTCAAAAAACAAAAATAAGGTTGTATTTGTAAAGTTTCAAATTTATATATTTTTCTTAATTTATATATTTATCTATATATGTGTGTTATTTATATTGTGTTTTATTGTGTATATATGTGTTAAGGTTATATGGGTTTATATTTTGTAAGTGTGTAAATATATGAAATGTTTCAATGTTTGTGGTGTGTTATATGTAATATGTTTATAGTTTGTAAGTGATAATTATGTTGTTTGCATGGTTTCAAATTGTTGTGAC